>PYSQ01000060.1:0-88006 GCA_003049435.1 Nakataea oryzae | reverse complement strand
CCGCCGCGCTCGGCTAGCCGCACGAGCGCGTCCGCGAGGGGGCTGGCCATGCCGCTGCCGGCCTCGGCCACGAGCAGCGTCCGCCACCCGTCGTCCTCCACGCACAGGCCGAGGAGCGCGTCTCCGGCCGAGGGCTGTCCATCGACGCCCCGGATCCGCAGGCCGCCACCGCCCTCAGCGTCGTCCTCCACCAGCAGGGCATCCCGGGCCGCGGCGTCGCAGCCGAGCGCGCCGGGTCGCACGCGGACGGAAAGAACGGCGTCCCCGCCCGGGAGGCGAGCGAGGACGGCGCGGGCGGACAGGAAGCCGTCGCTCTCGGCAGGCGGCACGAGCTCGGCATTGGCGGCCACGGCGCGGCGGACGCACTCGGTAAAAAGCTCGGGCGGTGGGGCCGGCATGCATTCCGTGGCGGCGGCCCAGGCCATGCGGGCGGCGTGCAGGTCGGGCCGGAACACGACGAGCCGGTCGCCCCAGGGCGTGACGTGGCGGACCGCCACCAGGGCCTCGGAGCACTGCGGGCCCGACAGCGGCGCCGCCGCGGTGGTGGTGGTGTCGCTGGCGCCCCGGCGCACCAGCACGGGCTCCGCCCACCGAGCCTCGGCGGCCTGGTACCGCACCTCTATGTGGCAGCTAGCTTCGGCGTACCTGGCGCTGTCGAGGTCGTCCCAGTCGACCTGGGCGGAGGGCGGCGCGGGGAAAAGGCTGGGAAACATTGCGTCTGCGTATAATAAAATAAAGGAGCCTGCCTGCGGCCTCGGTGTAAGTACGTAGGGAAAAGAAAAAAACAAAGCAAAAACAGATAGGAGACAGTAGGTATTGGCTTGGCGCTAGTCGTAAATGGAATATGGCGACTTGGAAACAAAAGTCGGACGAACCCGAAAGAGCAGCACTGCTGCCTTTTGTTAGCCTGTCGACCACCAAGGCCTTGGTCCTGGATCCAGGGGCCTCCCGCGACACTGACGACGCCGAGGCTGTGGAGCCGGTTTGAAACAGTAAGCGATGCCATTTGATCACTAGTCCAGGGCTCCAGTCCTAAAAAGGGGCTGCCTGCACTGCCCGCCTAGCCTAGCACGGGCCCGACCCAGTGGACACCCGCCCAGGGCTACCTGCGGTTTGCACCCACAGGCCCGCCCCACACACTATTTCTGCACCCCGCAGCGCGGCATTCGGCTGTCACTTGTGCTGCCATGTCGCATCCCGCCCCTCCATCCAGCACAGATCTTGGGCCATGTCGCTGCCCTGCTTGGCATAACCCGTCGTTGCGCTGGTTAAATTTGGCTTATTCTGTCGTATTCTAAAATGGGCACCAGGCCCCGCCTGGAACAGACAAAATTACCACGCACGCCCATCGTATCATGCCGCGTCGCGTAAACCAGAACAGGGCCCTCAACTGATAGTTCGTGCAGCTAGCGACAGACCATCAACCTACCGCCGATTTGGCCATCGCGCCTTTGTGCAACCCGTCCCTTTCCTTCTCAGCGATTTTTTATTCCATCGAGTTAGCGCAGCTTCAGGGGGCTTCCTACTCACCTAGCTTGATCTTGCAATGCATCCACGGCTGGTGTCTGTTCCGAATACAGGTGTAGGCAGGTTAGCAAGTCTCGTCTACATGAAAGAGCAATAGCACGGGGGCAAGTGCTTACCAGGGTGTCACCCCTGACTTTGCTTTCGCGACTTCCCGCTGCAAAGAATAACGCCGCAATAGTGTCAGTGGCTAAAACTCGAACAAGGGGCCTAGACAAAAGGAAAGGTCAGTAGTAAGGAACAGTCGGGGGCGCCTAGATATGGCCTCGGAGTGTGGCTCGGCCCGCTCGTTGCGGGATGGATGACTGTAAAAGCAGGGTATCAGTATGCACAAAGCTCGGCACAGGATAATGACGACCGGCAGGGTGCTGCAGGGTATCTGTTATCGAAAGAATCTTGGCTTTTATCCTAAATATGTTAGCAGCAAAACGAGGAGAGAGGGGACCTAGGTAGGGTTAACTGCTGGTTGGGATTTAAGGATCCGTCTTGGCAGGTCAGGTTCTCGGAGTTAACTATGGGATGATCTATTATGGTCAGTACGGTCAGCAGTCCTTGGCATCCAGGCTCTGCAGATGTTAGGAGGAAAGATATCGATCGAGAAATGCTCGGATGTCCTAAAAATGTTAGCAGCAAAAAAGGAAAGGGAGAACCTGGAGGGTTAGCTTCTAGATATAATGTAAGGGTCCGTCTTGGTAGGTCGGTTATCGGACGCGTTAAATAGGAAGGGAAGATGATGGTCTGTTAACTGTTATGGTCAGTATGGTCAGTAGCCCCTGGTGTGGAGGTTTTGTAAGTGTCCGTAGGAAAGCTAGCTATCGAAGCAAACTCGGGTGTCTTCCTAGATGTTAGGGGCAAAAATAAAAAGGAGAAGCCTAGAGGGTTAGCTTCTGGCTGTTGTTTAAGGATCCGCCTTGGAAGTGCAAGTTAGCAGACAGGTTAACTGGGGAGGGTGAAGTGGAGGGTATAATCTGTCATGGTTAGTCCATGGCACTGAGGCTTTGTGGATGTTAGTAGGAAGGTTAGATGTGAAGGCAAGTTCGGGCGTTTTCCTAAATATGTTGGCAGTATAAGGAATGGAAAAGGGGAACCTAGACAGTTAGCTTCCAGTTAGAATGCAAGCGCCCGTTCTGGCAGATCCAGTTATCGGATAAGTTGGTGGGGAGGGGTAGGGGTAGGAAATGATCTGTTATCGTTAGTAGCCTGTGGCATCCAGTCTTCATACACGGCAGTAAGAAAGCCTGAATGGAATGCTGGATCGAGCCGGCAGTTCGCTGCAAGACCGTCGACAGCCGCCGTCCGACCGGTTCGGTTAGTGGGGAGCAAGACGTGACGGCTCCTCGCGGGGTATCCTAAAATGTTAGCAGCAGCTCAAAGATGCGCTATGCACGAGGCAAAGCAAAGGGATGGGTCAAGTCTCTCGTGCGGCTAAAGGAATCCTAGAGCTAGAATATTTTTAGCAGTATTGTTAGTATTCTTGGCTGGCATGATACTCGGTCGATGGGGGTGCTGGCAGCGGGAGAGTCGTGTTCGTCGAGGTACTTTGGTTCTTATAGACTGGGCCCTAAAGTGAGTTGTTCCCAGGCCTTTATATTCCTGCTAACATTAAGCTTGGAGAAATGCCAGAGCTCGGGCTCCCTCGTTGGTCCGGATCATCGCGCCGGCGGTCGTGGAGGGTTAATCGGTCGATGGATTCCGTTCGCTCGTTCGCGCCCTAGCGGTCTAGTTAGCCTGCCATCGAGGCCAGCCAACCTCTTCGTCTCCTTTTCCCATATGAGAGGCCGTGGTCTCCAGTTTTATGGCCGTCCTAGCTAGGGGGACTGTGGAGGATCGCATGCGCGCAACCAGAACAACGCGGCCCTAGCTGTGAATCTGTCAGTAGATCATGTGTGTTTGTCAGTGCGCAAGCATTCCTGCTGGTAAACAGTTAGTGCTCTTAAAATGGTCTTTTGGGGACTATTAGCTAGATTTCTAAGTAGAGGTTAGCAACAAGAAGGGGGGTTATCCGTAAGCTTCGCGGCCTGGACTCGGATAGTTTGTCAGCTCTCCACCACTGTCTGCCTCATGCGGATAGAAGGGGGGTGGGGGATTGTGTTTCTGCCATGGTTAGCTTAGTACTCGGGTTGAGCATGGGGAGGGGTGCTGGGCCGTAGGGCGACATGTCATGTAGTGTTGGCCTGGGTTTGTCCCTGCAGAGCAGTGCTCTGGTTAATATTTAAAGATTTTGAGAAGTGGGCTGGAAATACTTACTGATTAGTCAAAGCTTAGATAGGCCACGGCTCCATTGACGGATGCCAAATTCTGTTGGACCTAGAAGATATTGGTGATATGGCCGGTGGCCGTCAGTGTACCTTCCAAAGGATATGGGGAATGGGGTAGGAAAGAGGAAGGCGGACGTGTCGGAAGAATGAGCTGGGCCGGGAATATAAAGACGAAGCGGAAGAAGAAGGTGCAGGGTCTGGATGATCATAGCACAAAGCTAGGTGACTGGACCCAATAAGAGGATGTACAGGATGGGCTGATGCGAAAATGGCAGGGGAAACAACCAAGGTGTTTTTGGAACAGTAATGACGGAGTACGGCATAAAAAGAGAGCAAGGGAGTGTTTTTAAAGAAGCATAGAAGTAAGGAGATTAAGTGCAGGTGGGCTTTGTGGCCATGAAGGACGGCAGTCTTGTAGAAAGACATGGGGAATGGAAAGCCGGTGGAGTGGGGCAGGCAAGGTTCGGGAGTCTGTAAGGATCAAAGGAGAATGGTTAGTTGGTACAATCGGCTTTGTTGCGGGGAGGCAAGGGCGGGTTTGTCGGGGAAAGAATAGGATTAGGAAGTAGGGAGATGGTCGACAATCTTTGTTCCGCCTGGAGTGATCTCAGGGGTAAGCTGTGGCTAGTGGTTGACTAGGGGTTAGTAAGATGGGCTGCTGTTAGTTCCTGTAAGTCAGTACTCTGGAATGTTAGACTCGAGCTCGGAGGGGAATGGGTTGGTGCTGCTGGGTTAGTAGAATGGGGTTTGGAAGGAGAAGGGGACGGACGATAGGGAAGGGATGTGGAACGTAGGAGGGGAGCGAGTATCAAGCATTGCTGGCGTCGTGGAAGATGGGTGGAGATGGCTGCAGAATTGGATGCCCAGCTAAAAGCCGTTGGTCTGCTGGGGATTGGGAATTGTATGCAAGACAGGAAAGGGCCAAGAAGGGCGGGCGCAAGTGTGAAAGGGAAGATGTGAATGTGCGGATTGGGATTGATGTTCTAGAAGTTGGTTGCCCACCATCACCGGCGCTTGTGTCTATATACACGACCATCTCTGGTTCGCGGCCAGTAAGTTGACGATGCTGCCAGCGAGCAGTCGTCGACTTGTCGAGTATTACTCTCCATAGCAGCGCGCCTGGAGCTGTCTTACGAATAAAGTGGGGCCCGGCCGTTGACGGCGGGCGGGGTCTCGATTTGGGGTCCAACCTGGGCTTGGGCTTTTCCTGTCTAGCGGTGGATGCCCCCGCAGAGAACAGCAGTGGCACCAGCCTGCCCGGCCTCTCTGTGAATCACCCGCGCAGTAATCCACTGTAGCGAGACTTAGGCGTTGGTTCTCTTTTTTTTCCTGCTGACTCTCTGCACGCGGGAAGCCTGGCGGATGTCCCTGCATCGGCGCTGTGCTGCGAGCTGCCTGGGCCAAAAAGCTGGCCCATAGTAAGACGCTGCGGACAAAACCCCGCCCTGCCAAATCCGGAATGCAGCAGCCGCGGCCGGTGCGCAGCACTGATGCAGACCCCAAGCAGCTGCAGTAAGCACAACGCTGGATGCACAAACGCCCAGTCATTGGCACAGAAAATGCCATGTAGTAACCCGCGACGGAGTCGAGAAGGAGGACTGGGCTCGACGATTAGTCCTGCTGGGCGACTGCTATCTGAGTGAGCTTTCATGCCGACGACATGCCAGCCTTTGTGTGCTGGAACCTCAATTTGACTGCTGTAGGGCTGCCGACGGAGTCAGGGGCTGGCTGCACCAACACGTCCCTCGAGTCCGTCCCAGCGCCGCACAGCGGCCCAACCTCGAATGCGTCCCTGCCAAGAAACGTGCTCCCGCAGGGGATAGGTTTGCAGGGTATATGCACATCAAAAGAACAGGGACGTGGGGACTGTCTGTAAAGCTTGATTTGCTCTATCGCGCCGACTCGCGATTTCCACGTGCCATATCTTGGGACTATGTATATCGTCACGCACAGCCTTCCCCGAAGCTGCCGGCATAAAATTAGAAGAGATCGTAAACAGCTGGCGACAAGGATGAAAGACGATCCGTGGGAATCTGTGTCTACCAGAATCGGCCTCCGCCCCATCTCTAGTAGAGCTATTGTCTACACCTGGTCGTTTTCTAGCACAAAACCAATTTAGAAGTCGCCCGCCTCATTAACGCCTGTAATGCCCCCTATTGTGGTATAAAACGAAGAAAAATAGGTATACAAGAACGAGATTGCTAGATTCTCAAAGAAAAGAAGAAGAAGAAAACAGGAGCGTTGCGGGCCTACAGAAGCATCCAGATGCTGCCCACCACCAGCGGCAGCCATCCGGCGCCGCCGTACGCCGACCTGGCAAGCACGGGGCCACCCTGGGCGCCCGACGATGCCGTCAGGTTAGTCGTCTTTGCGGGGGTTGCGTAGATGTCGGTGAAGCTGATGTCGCTGCTGTTGAAGCAGTTGGTCTCGTTGACTTTGGCCAGGCGCGGGTCGTCCGTCTCGACAAAGGTGATGTCGACACACTGCACGGATCAAGTTAGCGGATGCGTTCTTGGGGGAAAACCAACAACGAGCACTTACCGAGAATAGGGCGGCACCGTGCTGTGCCAGCTCGACAACCTGGATGGTGGCATGGTCGCCGGCTTTGACCTGGAGGTTCTTGGGCAGAGGAACCTGGGGCAGACAGATGGTGCCCGGGTAGGGGTTCTTGGAGGGGCCGACGATGCCGAATCCAGGAACCATGGGCATTGACATGTTCAAGGGCCCGCCGTCGGGGCCTTCGTTGCCAATGCCGAGGTTGACGTAGATTGTGGCACTGTCGTGGCCCTGGAACCAGCCGGGTTGCATGGCGACAGCGCCGCCCTTGACGGACCAGAAGGTCCTGTTCTGCGTCATGGGGGTGCCACCGCCTGGGGAGGAGGAATCGGACAGGTCAGCAGGCGGTCCTCTCAAGACAGCAGCGAGGGGCACCTGTGCGAGAACTTACAAGGGTACATCCACTGCATCCCGTAGGGAAACGTGTCGTTGGTCACGAGGTTGTTGCCGCGCCACCCTGGGTAGGTCAGGACGACGTGTGCCGTGCTCAGCGCCGCCGCGGCGAGGAAGTAGAGTGTCGAGGACAGCATGGCGATGGCTCTGTCTGTGTGTGCCGTCTGGCCGGGTCGAGATCTCGAGGGGGTAGCAAGGGGGCCGGGCCGGGCAGGGCGGCGGCAGCTCCTTTATTAAATGCTTGGTCGATGCGACAATGGCCGCGGGCCGCGAGAGACGGATTCCGGATTTCCGAAACAGGCGTGCGATGTATTACGGAGCAAGGGCGCGTGCTGAGGAAGCCTTGCTCTGGGGCTGCTCTGACAGAAAACACCAGAGGGGTCGCGGGAGAGAAAGGAGGGAGTTAAGTGGGAGGGCCCGCTAGCAGGACGGGAAGAGCAACGGGCGATATTATCTATGTCGGCGCGCGGGCAGCGGCCAGGGCGAGCCAGCAGGGAAGGCAGGGCAGGATGCGACGGTGGGTGCGTGGCCAGGCGCCCTCGACGGGCGGATATTGGCTGACCTCCACCGCGAGGTAGGGCAAAGCAGCCACGCCGGCGCGCCGTGGTGGGCGGGCGGACCAGTAGGATGGGCGTGACGGGCGCACAGCGTGCATGCCGGGCTGCAAGGCCCCCCTGTCGCCGCTGGCGTGCCCGGCCAATGGTGAGCCGCGACGCAGCCGCCCAACCACCCCCGCCAGTCCGCGCCAGCCAATCGACAGCTGCTGCTGGGGGGAGGGCTGCGGGAGAGTGACATGCCATCGATTTTTTTTTGGGGTCCGTCGTCCCTTCCTGCCCTGCGACGGCATGCCCAGATGTGGCCTTATCGCCAGTCCCCTCGCATCACAGATCACAGTCGGCCGGCTCCCTTCGGAACCATAGTGGGCGGCAAGGATAGGTGCGCGCTGCAGCCAACAGACGGTGCTGAGTGTCGAGGACGCGCGTGAGGAGCGGGTAGCGCACGAGCGAGGCACCCGGCGATCCGCAGAACAAAATGTCATCACCAAGAAGCGGGGGAGGTTAAGCGCCCTCGCCCGCCCGACAGTGAGTGGCGCTTTGCCCCACCACCCTCGGCCAGCCAATCCGCATCCGCCGGCCTGCCTTTTGGGGGCGCTATTCTTGGGGCCACACACGGTTGATCTGCCAGACGGATGAAAAGAGCAGGGGCGGCCACCACCACCGCCGCCGCCGTTCGCTCCCATTGCGACGCTGCCGGGCTCTTTCGTGCAGTGCAGTGCAGTGCAGTGTGTTTGCGACATGGTGGGCACCGCTTTGGGAACAATTATGCGAATTTGCTGCCAGACACTCAGCCTGCGTACCCCGTCAGCGCCTTCTCTAGAGGCAATCGTCGTTCCTGCTCGCCACTGGGACGCGTCGGTTCAGGCTATTTTCCCTTTCTTCTGCCGTGCTCTCTGGTTGACACGCACGCTGCCTGCATCGTCAGCCCAGCAGATGCGCCCGGCAATCCTCACCGCAAACATTTCGGTGAAGATTGTACACGGATCGGCAGCGCCCTGAGTGGCCAGCCGGACCTCGGGCGGTCTGTCGGTACATCCTACGGGGAAACGGCGCTGCCTGGGTGGCCAACCAGAAATCCCCTGGCTCCCTCGCATTGACGTTCGCCTTCAATGCAGTCAGCTGGCGCTGCCCGCTCGCGCTGTGGATGGACATGTGGGACCTGTGTCCCCGTGGAGGATCGCACTGCTGCAGCGCTGAGTGAGCTTGCTGGCCCAAATAAAGTGAGAAAGCGTCTGCAATTGCCTATCGTGCCGACGAAACGCGACATCGCAAAGCAAGCCTTCGAGCAAGCCCTACGGCGCAGACGCAGAGGTGGCAACTCCCTCGCACGGACGCGTGCCGCAGTATCAATAGCGGGAGGGGCTTGCCCCCTGTGGCGGGTTGGCGGATGGTTGGTGCTTGCTTGACCGCCCAGAGCCCATGCGGGAAGGCGGACGCATTCTGCCTGGCAGAATCTCGGCCCAGCCTCCCACTGCCCCTCATTGCCTCTGCTCTGCCGGGCCCACCACAGTTTTGGCTGGCAAGGAAAGACACCACAGCAGCCTTGCCCCCCCTTGCATGCATGGTCCCGCTGCCGCTGTTATGCACCGAGCATACCCCTCACATGGTGTGCCGCTGATTTTCTGCTCCGCCCACAGCAATTTCAACGAACAAGACAAATCGTGCAGCCTGCGATTCGAGCTGTTTGCTGACCAACCCTTGGGCCTTGTCGGACGAAGTGAACCATTGCTGGCACGACTTTCGCGACGGCAAATCGAGCAACCCCGGAGGTAGGAAGGTAGATAGCAAGCAGCTAGCAAACCAACAACCAAGCAAGCAAGCCATGGCCCCCGAGGGATCCGGCGCAACGGCCGCAGGGCCCGATAAGATCACGGTCGAGTCCCTGTCGACCCTGCTGGCCAACGACACGCGGGTCAAGATGGCGGGCGTAGACGTGGACGGCATCCTGCGCGGCAAGCTCGTGTCCAAGAAGAAGTTCCTCTCCGTTGCCGAGGACGGCTTCGGCTTCTGCTCCGTCATCTTCGGCTGGGACATGCACGACACCACCTACTTCCGCGAGCTACAGATCAGCAACTCCGAGAATGGCTACCGCGACATCATCGCCGTCCCCGACCTGCAGAGCTTCCGTCGCATCCCCTGGGAGGGCAACGTGCCCTTCTTCCTCGTCAGCTTTTTCGACCCGGAGACCAAGGAGCCCGTCAGCGCCTGTCCCAGGGGTTTGCTGAGCACCCAGTTGGCCAAGTTTCAGGAGAAGGGTTTCGGCGCAATGGCGGGGGGTTAGCAGCTTCCCCCTCCTTCGTGTCCTGTCCCGTCTCGCGCCGTGACTAACAAGCCAACTTTGTGTGTTTTCGCGCGCGCTCCTTGACAAAACAGCCGAGTACGAGTTCTACCAGTTCAGGACGCCCTCGGCTGCCGCGAGCACCGCAGAGAACCCATCGACTGCCGCCTACCTCCGCGAGAACCCGCCCCATTCGCTCCCTTCCCTGACTGAGGGCATGTTTGGCTACAGCCTCACGCGCACCGTGCACAACAAAGACTACTTCTACGATATCTTTGATACATGCGAGAAATTCGCATGCAACATTGAGGGCTGGCACACCGAGAGCGGGCCGGGCGTGTTCGAGGCTGCCCTAGAGTTTGGTGAGATAAAGGGCATGGCCGACAGGGCGAGCTTGTTCAAGTATGTGACTGCTTCTTCATCAGCCATCCCCCCGGAAGGTTTTGCAGCAAACTAGCCTTGACCTTTTCCGCTGGGCATCCGCTAACCGGCTGTCCACGCTCCAGGTACGTGGTCAAATCGGTCGCTACCAAGTACGGCATCACGCCTTGCTTCATGGCCAAGCCAAAGCAGGGCCTTCCGGGAAACAGCGGGCACATGCACGTCTCCATCATCGACCAGGCGACGGGCAAGAACCTCTTCTTCCGCGAGACCCCCGACAAGAACGCGCGCTGGACCGACATCGAGCACCTCTCCGACATGGGCCGCCACTTCCTGGCTGGCCTCCTAGAGGGCTTGCCGGACGTCATGACACTCGTGGCCCCGACCATCAACAGCTACAAGCGCCTAGTTGAGAACTTCTGGGCTCCTGTCACTGTGTCGTGGGGGCTGGAGCACCGCGCCGCCTCAATCCGCATCATCGCCCCGCCCACCTCCAAGCCTGGCGCCACGCGCTTCGAGGTTCGCGTGCCGGGCGCCGACGCAAACCCCTACTTTGTGCTGTCTGCGATTCTGGCCCTGGGCTTCCGCGGTGTCGAGAGGAAGCTCGAGATCCCCTGCCCGCCCCTCGGCAAAGGTGAGGAGGTCGGTGGCGCCACCGACATGGGCATCCGCCTGGCTCGCAGCCTCCGCGAGGCAAATGACCGCTTCACCAGGACTGGCAGCATCGCCCGCGAGGTCTTTGGGGACGAGTTCGTCGATCACTACGGTGGCACCAGGGACCATGAGATCCGGCAGTGGGACGAGGCTGTCACAGATTGGTGAGTCCCGAAGAATCCAACCTTATTGAACGGCCGCGTGGCCGCTGATACTAACTGGTCTATTCTATCTGCAGGGAAATGAAGAGGTACATTGAGACAGTTTAGGGAGTCCACGGAATATGAATCAATGGCTTTGGACGCGACCTGCAGCGCACGACTTACCACTAGGCTCCTTGTTTCGGCCTATCTCGTACACATTTGGCTACTGGTCGTGTTCCTGTTCTGCTTTCTGCGGTCTAGTCGCTACGATACCCCATCTGCGCGCAGCTAGAGCTTCACATAACCAAGCGCAGTTTCTCTTTTGCATTGCTTCGGCTCAAGTTACTTTTCCTCATAGTACCTCGTATAACCAGGAGCTATTGTTCATGCTCTTCGGCCAGCCCTATATAGCCTGCTTCATCCGTCTGGGAGACTTGGTTCGTGAAATGGATCAAGGATGGATGCTATGAGCTACTGAATCTCGCATACACTCATAGCCTCGACGACATTGATCTTGTCGTTCGAGGCGTTCCAAAGCATGTCGCCTATGTCTTCCATAATGACCCGACGCGGGAAATTGAACTCCAAAGGCTACAGTGGCATGCCTCATCAAACAAAAGAGCATCAGTAACCCTTCTTGCACTGCGCAGAAGTTTCCTTTCTGTACTCCACGCTTGGGTCAGAGGCGCAGAGCGGATTTCTAGCCACACGTAAAACGTCGCACGCTGTTACATGGCACAACGCCTACGTCATCACCCCAGAAGAGTCGTGTCCAATCTCGCAGTGGTCACCAGTCGTCCAGGACTAGCCCATGGTAACTGTCATCGCCACGTTAATCCTTGCTCGCGTCGCAGCTAACTGTAATCATGTCGCAACCGTTTCTTGTCCGTAAAGGACTTGCAGGTTACCAAAGGGCGGCCTGATATATGCAATAGGTATCGACGGCCTAATATATACAATGGGTATCGACGGCCTGTAACACCTACCTGTGGTAGTTTAAAAACAAGCTCAAAAATTAATATAACGTAATTCACAAGCGAATGGGACACATAAGCGAGTTGTTAAAAGGTGTCTTGGAATGCAGGGTAACTGCGGCCCTGTAGCCACTGTAATTACAGTGGTTCTGTTGAAAGGTGTCTTAAAATGCAGGGTAATTGCGGCCCTATAGCCACTGTAATTACAGTAGTTTAGGGCCTATATTATATACTGTCGCTTTTCTATTTACAGTAATCTTAGTAAAGGTGCATTGCTTTCCCTTATATACCCTCCGACATGCATCGCGTATATATCCCGCCCTAAAGGCTTCCGGTACCCCAAATAACTTTCCGAAAAATTATTTTATATGGGATTTTTTAAAAATAGACTTACGGCTACCAAAGCCATTTCCGCGTTAGGCTTCCAAATCTAACTTAAGCGTGGCATTTATTTGGGTTATAGGGTAGGTATATAGCGGCCCTATAAAGGTATAAGGTAGCCTTTAATGCGTACACTTTATGCATTTTCAATATATTGCACCTATTTGCAATATTACGTATATAGGGTAGGTTTAATAATGCAAATAGCATTTGAGCTAATATGTACCTTAAGGTAATATAACTAGCTATAGGGTAGGTAGTTTGGTATTATTGTTATAAAGAGATTCCTTTCTAACAGCTAATATAAATATCAGCCTAGGGTAATCTCACAACCTAAGTATTATTACAGGGTAGGTACCCTAGGTAATAATCCCTGTATGCCGGAGCTTATTTTAACAAGTTGAATAAAATATAGCTATAAGGTAAGCTATATATAATACGGATTATATAAGAGTAAATACGGTTTAAAGGGAAATTTTTAAAGGTAAAGCAGGCGGGAAAGGTTTTTTAACGGTTATAGTGTAATTATTTAAATATAGCTGTTATAGTTCCAAGCTGGGAGCACGGACCTTGTGGTAAAGGGCTGCGCCCCTTATAGCTAAGCCTTAAATAAGGAACGATAAGACCCAGCCGTGGCCCATCTTCCTAGCCTTTATTTATAAACCTACCACTTCCTTTAATTAGGCATACCTGCGAGCCTCGTCCTGGTACGCACCTAAATAATCCCATTTCGGCACCTCCCAGTAGACGGCTCGCAGCCTAGTTCGTAACAATTAGGTAACTGTAAAGAATTTCAAACGTTTAATTATAAACCTATTATTTTCGTAATTTATAAAAACGGCGGTAATCGAAAACGATTTTTTAAATAGCTCAATTCCATATATATTAAAAAACGGTAAATTAAAACGGGTTATTTTATAAATATAATTGAATATTATAACGGGTCGTTAACTAAAGTGTGGATGGTTTATTAACAAATATTTAATAAAGACGTAGAAAGAACGTGCAGCATTATCAATATATATTGCTGCAATATTTTTATTATTCTATAATATCTCTCTTTCTGCCATTATTATCGTATAAAGGATGGCAAACTATATATATATTAGCGGTTCCGGACTACCCTTATACGAGGGTAGTCCTAATCTTTATATTATCGGTATATTTGGAAATCGTATAACGTTAAAACGTGTAATTTTAATATTAAGATGCAGGCGTATTTCGGATATATTCCAAATACTAAGGATTCCCGTTTTTTACAAACAGTACCGCCGGTAATTAAAGCTTTATATTACGGGACCAATACGAAGCCTAACGCACGCGTATTAGAAAACGAATGGTATTTGCAAAGGTAAAGAACTATTTCCAGGAAACCGAGCTAGTTAAAAATTGCACGCTATTAATATATAATTTATAGGTATAGCTATAAGCTTAAAGGTGGTAGCTTTAAACTATTAACCTATTATATACCTACGAACTTACGCTTTTAGAACCCCCTTTTTAGGTCCTTTTAAATGTAAGCTTAAAGCTAACCATTTTATAGTCGAAAGTTTACGGGTATCCTTTAACCTTTTTATAATTATTTCCGCCGTCGGATAATTAACCGTTTTTTAATTTCCGGCTTTTAATGTATTTTCGCCTGGCGTAATACCCCCTTTATGCTTTTTAAAACCCTAAAGGGAAATTTATTACCTTAACCCCGCTTATAATATATATACCTATTTAAAATTTATAATTGCCGCTTACGAATAAATAATTTCGAGCCCTTTTTCTAATTTAAACCTTATTACGTAGCCTTACAGCTTACCGTTTTAACTAATATTTTAAAAGGTCGGGAATATTATAATAAGCATTATATAGGTTCCGTTTTATAAAACGGGTTAATTAGCTAATTATATTAAATACCGTACTAAATTTAACCTAATTGCGCTTTAGGTTTAATTTGGTTACGGTACGTATTTAATAAAGGGTTATTCGTTATTTCGCATATTTAAAGTTTCCTTTATCCCTTTTCCCTTTTATTCCTATTAAATTTTTAGGTACTTTTTTATAGATAATCGCGTTTAAAATATCCCAATTAATTGCAAAAAAAGCATTTAACTATTATCGAAAAATCTTTTATTATTATATTTATTAATCCCGTACCGCTATAATCCGGTATTTCTTATTATATACTAAGCATTTTTTCGAATTTTCGAAATAAAATAATAAACCTTTTAATATTTATTAGCTATATCGCTTTAAAATCGAACCGTTATTATAATTTATTATTATATTTTACCATTAAAAAGGTTATTAAAGCTTTAGGAATTTAATTTCTAGCGTTAACCTTATAGCGCTTTATATTTTAACGTATTAAGAAATCGGATAAAGGCTTTCCATTATATTAGCGTATCGTTATTAAAGTAAACTTAATTTTCCTTTTTTTCCGTACATTTTTTAAATCCGTTTTAACCTTTCGTAAAAACGCTTAAGGGTCCGCGTTTTCCGCTATTCCGTTAGCAGATACGTATTCTAAATATTGCATTTTAAAATTCCCGAAACGGTTATAAGCGTTAAAAAATTAGGCTTATAAACATCCTATTGCTAGCCTATTAGTAGCTATTTTCGTACGCATTTTTAAAAGTTATATTTCGAGGCTTTTTATTATAAAATCCGGTAAATATAATAATTATTACCGGCGGTTATAATTTAATATCCTTTTTGCTAATAATTCGAATATTAAAGGATAAACCTTTGTAAAACGTTACGGGACCGATATAAAACTTAACGTACGCATATTAAAAAACGAATGGTATTTGTAAAGGTAAGGAACTATTTTTAGGAAACCGATTTAGTCGAAAATTGCACGCTATAAATATATAATTTATAGCTATAGCTATAAGACTAAAGGTGGTAGCCTTAGGCTATTAACCTATTACATTTTATAATGTAAGGACTATTATAAGGCCCCGCATTTTCCTAAATTACTTATGATAAATATCCATTATTTTAATATTAGTAATTTTTTCTTTTAATTGGATATCGTTTTCCTTTAGGTTAATTTGAGTAATCGTACGTCCTTTTTCTATATAGTAATTAAAGGTAATAAAGGGAATATAAATGGTATTATTACGTATAGATATATTATCGTACGCTTTTTTCTTAATAGCGTACGTTATTTTCCTTTTAGTTGGTACGTTTTGGGAAAAAGAGCGCGTTTATTAAGCATACTAATAGTTTTTATAGTTATTTTTTATCAGCCGGCTTCGATATAATAAAAACGGCTAGCAACCCGATACCAGCCGCTGCATTACGAATCTGAAATTTCCATTTAATAAAGCGCATTAATTACCCTTAAGGGCGTAACGCGCTCGATAGTAAATCCCAGTAACGTTACGGCGCTAATTGAAAAAAAGGCTCCGGTTTTCCCCATCGCAACCGAAACGACGGGTTAAGCGGAACGAACTATTAAATAAAAACGCATATTACCCCGAATAAACGTCGCAGCGAAAAATAAATTACCCGGATTTATCGGGGAATTTATCAAAAACACGAAAAAATACCTTTTAAAAGCTAATAACCGAAAAAAGGAAAGCGTAACCGGCCGTTTATTTGCGGGTTTCGTTTACCGTTTAAACAAATAGGTTACTATAACCGAACTAACCGAAACAACCGAATAACCCGGTATTAATAACCCTATTATAACCGGTATAATTATTACGGCTTTTAAATAGATTAAAAAGAAAATAAATTCGAAAAAAATAACAGGGAAAGGAATGCGGATTTAGGTATAAATCGCGGCGATTTCCTAAAATACCAGGCGCAATCCGTATATAACGAAACTTTTACCCCTACCCCCGATTATTAACGAAAAGGTTTTTACAATTAAAAAAAGGGAAAATATCTAAAAGTTAACCTCAAGGCAAATAATCGAAATATATAACCGAATAATAAATTCCGGTTATATAATAGCGATTTATTAATACCTATTAGAAAATATTAAATTCCATTTTAAAAATGCAGATTTCCGATTAAAAGCAGAAAATAAATTAAAAAAACCCCTAAACCCGAATAACGGAAAGGTTAAACCGACCTTATAATATAAAACGTTCGCTAAAAACCAGCGAAAATAAGCAGTTTATATTAAAAAACCGACGATTATAGTAATAACGACCAAGCTTTTATCGGATTCCTTTTAACTTTTTTAAATAAAGGTGTCATGGTTCCGAGCTGGAGGTACGGACCTTGTGGTAAGGGGCTGCGCCCCTTGTAGCTGAATTTCAGATAAGGACCGATAAGATACAGCCGCGGCCTACCGTTCTAACCAATATATATAAGCCTACCACTTCCCTTAGCTAGATATACTGGCGAGCCTTTCCTGGCAAGCACCTAAATAACTCCATTTCGGCACCTTCCAGCAGTCGGCTCGCGGCTTAGCCCGTAATAAAAGGAAGTTATATAAAATTCGGGTTTAATTTAGTTAGATAATTAAATACCGAAAACGGTATAAAAGGGATTTTTAAACTAACGGTAACGGTATAAAAACGGCAAAGCGATAAGCCGGCCGTAATTGCGTTTATTTAGGTTATAAACTTTAAAAAAAGCAATCCAATTATAAAAAAATTACCTGAAATGAGATAACGCAATATATTAATGCCGCCCTTATAACCCCGAACTAGTAATATATTAATATTATTAATGTTAGTAGTAGGGTTATAAAAGCTATTAATATAAATCGGAAACGAAATACACGTAATATAAAAAAAAGGGAAATCCCAAAAGGAAATCCCTAAAAAATATAAGCGACGCCTTTTGCGTGTTTTATAATCGGCTAGGTTACCTATCATACTATCGGAAATGCCTAATAAAAAGGGATATATAATAAAAGAATAAGGAGGCCTAACATTCGAAACCTAAAATATTCGCAAAATATAGCGGATAAGCTATAATTACCTTACAGAAACCCCCTTAGCCTATACTGATACCGATATTACCGATAACGACGCTACCACCCTTTCCCCTAAAAAAAGAAAAAATAATAACGCTAATAGTATCGCAAAAGCTCGTTTAACCTTTAATGGAAACGGGTATTTAAAAGGTCGCGGAAATAACGGAAAATAACTCGCTATCCGGAAGCTAAAAAGCGAAAGGTAAAAGCAGGAATAAAGGCTTAATAAAAGTAGCTAATAGTTAAAAAGCCGGAAAACCAACTAAAACGGCCGCTTTAATAACGGATATTAATAATAATACGTTCGAAATTTTCCTAGGTAGTTAATTATTACCGTTACGTTATAATGGCCGCTAAGCGAAGATTATTAAAAAAAAGACCCTTTTTAGATTAATAAATAATATACCGCAATTAACCCTAACCCCCCAACCTTATATATTCAAGATATTATAATGGAATATAAGAAAAAAACCAGGGTTTTTAAATGCGCTATTAGCGAAAAATGGTAATTTTAACGTATTAGCAATCTAAAAGCCTTTTAAAATAAGAATAGGAATAACAAAATGCCCGGAATAAACCGGGAAAAAGATTATCCAATATATATATATATAAAAAAGGAAACGGAAACCCCGTAACAAATAAAACGAAACCGAAAATAGCGAAAATAACTAACTGGAAGCCCCGATAATAAAAATAATTATTTATATAAAATCGATATTATATATTATTAATTACAAAACAATATTAGATTAGTACCACGTAACAATTAAAACCGAAAATCGTAATAAAATAATTTGGTCGGTATATTTACCGACGTTTAAAAATATAACGATAACCGATTAGGAAACCCCTTTTAATACCTTTACGGATACCATTTCAAAAAACTATAGTATAATAATTAGGGATTTTAATTTATATTATAATTAATAGATAATTAAACGGAAAAAAAGCCCCTTAATATATACCGGAACGGTCAAACTAATAAAGTTAATAAATACCTGGAAAGTACAATTATTTATTCGCTGTAATACCTTTACGAAATTAATAACGGATTATAAAAATATAACGATAAATTTAATATAAGCAATTAGCGATATTTAAACGGAAAAACCAAAAAATAACGGTAAAATAGCAGTAATTATACGGGGATAATAATAACGGTTTAGGGGGATACGAAAAAGCTAAATAAAAAAACGGAAAAAAATGGAATTAGCGGAAAATAAATAAAAAAACCGTAAAAGCTTTCGCTAAATAAAAAATAAAACCAGCGCGGATTTCCTTTTATAACCCTAAAGCGATTAACCGTAAAATAGATAAACTATTATAAACGATTTTCGAAATACGAAACTTAACGGTTTTAAAAATAAAAAGGAAACCGGGAAAATATAACTAATAAAACGAAAAAATTTCGCAGCTATTCCGTAAAAAGCATAAAGCGGAAGGGAAATAAAAGCGCTTATATATAAAAAAAGCAAAAACGGAAATGCGCTAAACGATAAAAACGAAAAAAAAGGCTATTAAAGAAATAGCGAAATATACGTAAAGTATAGCTATATATAAAACGAATAAAAAAAACGCAAAAAGAATATAATTAATAGGGAAATAAGCGAAAAACCAAAGCTATTTACCTTTATTACCCTTTTTTTTACTAATGTTAAAATTAACCGGAATCCCTATTAGCGGCCTTTTAATTATAGGCCCCTTTTTATTCGGGGTATTTACGGAATTATTCATAGCGTATATACGTTTCGGCTATTACCTAGCGAAATTCCGGAAATTACGGATTATAATACTATAAAAATTTGGGAAAAACCCGCGTATTATCGGAATATAGCAACCGATAGCTTTATTAAAAATAATAAAAAAAAACGCTAAAAAAATATTAGCGGAAAAAATCCGTAATATTATAAAAACCTATTTGCTATTATCCGACGAACAAATAAATAACTAATAATATAAATTTACCGAAATAATAATAAAACTATTTACGGAAATAATTATAACGGCGTAAAATTCGAAAATAATAATCGGCTTACTTTCGTTCGATATTAATAAAGCTTTTAATACGGTATTATATATATATTTCCTTAACGAATTTAAAAAATTCGGATATCCGGGATAAGTTATAAAACTATTATAAAACTTTTTTAGCGATAGGATAATAGCCTTCTATTTTAATAACGAAAATTTAAAAGCGTTATAAATATCCAATAAAAAACTATAGGGCTTTTTTATTTCCTTTATATTATTTATCCTATATACCGTAAAAGTATATAAAAAGCTAAGGAAGCTAAAAAAATAACTATAATCGGGTTTATAAACGATATTAATATTTTTAATTTCGATATAAATGCGATTAAAACGGTAAAAACGCTAAAAGCAGCTTACCGAAATTATTTACTGTAAGTAAAAAAGTTTGGGGTACGGTTTAATATAAATAAATATTAGCTATAATAAATAATTAAAAGAAAAAAAGCCCCCTTTACCTTTTTATTATGTTTCGGAAAAATTACAGTAAAGCCCGTAGGAATACGAAAAAGCGTACGGATATTAGCATTATAGGTAAACTCGAAAATAACCTGGATATGTTATATAACGAAAATTTAAAAAAAAATAATATATTAGCAGTTATCTTTTATACGTTTAACTATAATTACCTAAAAACCGACGTTTATTAAAATAAGGCATTTTTATTTAACGGTAATTAAAATAGTAATAGAATTTACCGCCCTAATTTATTACAAAACTTACGCAATTTGGAAAGGATTTAAAAAAAACGGCAAAAACCTTTGCGAAAATCTAAAATAAATATCTGAAAAAGGTTATAAAAGTTTATAAAAGTACCCTTTATAAGCTGTTCGAAACGGAAACGTTCGTTCCCCCGTTTAAAATTTAGCTAAACGGTTAAATAGCTAATTTTAAAAGGTTACTATAAAGGAATAGGATATAAAATAAGATAAATTTTGCATACCGAACGATAAAAGCAAAATTACGGTATAAAGGGATTATAGCGACCCCGAAAAGGGAAAAATAAAAAGAAAAAGCAATAAATTAAATCGGCGAAAAACTAACCGATACGGTAATTTTGGAAAACTAATATAGCTGATAGCGAATTTAAATACCGAAAATTAAATAATAAGCGGAAGTTACCCGGGATAAATTAAATAAAAGGAAGCTGCTATTTTACCGCAATTTTTATAAAGCCGAAAGTTCCCTTTTAATTTAATTAAAACCGGAAAGGGTAAAGCTAAAAGCTTACCTAACGTTACGGAAGGTCCTTGGTATAAACGAAACGTATATTTACGGCTAAATTCCGGAAATTGTAATATATATATTAGGAAATTGCCCAAATTTAGCTGAAAAACGGAAAAGCCTTTTCTAGTAAATACCGGATACGTTAATAACGGTGCTAAATTACTAAAAGGATATAACGCCTATTATGCGCTAATTTATAAAAATAAGGAAAATCCCTAATTATACCTTCGTAATAAGCATTATAAATAAATAAAAAATAAAAATGCGAAAAAAAGGGAAAAAAAAGGTCGCTATAATAGGGCGGTATATCCGGAAGGGGGATAAAGGGCTTCCGGCTTTAGCCCCGAAAGGCGGAACCTATAGGACCCCGTAAAAAAAGGGTTTAAAAGGCCGACCTAACCTAAATGTAATTCATAATAACCCCGTAACGAAACCCAATCCTTATAATTACTAATATAATAGTAATATAAAGGATAAATAAAATTTATTAGGTAATAAAAAGCTTAAATAGAAAAGCTAACCTTAAAACGCTAAATTAACCTAATATTAGAAATACTAAAAGGCACCTATAAAGTAACGCTAATTTCGCAATACCCGGAAAACCACGATTAAAATCATTTTTTACCGTTACCTTTTATAATTTTAACGCTTTTACTATTACCCTTTTCCTTTTTATCCCCCTTTTCCTTTTTTTCCCTTTTTTTCCCTACCCTTTTTCCTTCCTTTTTTCCCCCCTTTTTACCCTTTTCAATAACCTTATTACAACCGTTATCCTTTTTTTCCTTTTTTCCCGCTTTATTATTAGCGGTAACGATATCCGAGTTAAAATTATAAGTAGGCCCTTTTATAAGCCTTTTATTAGCTAAACGTTTATTAGCGGGAAAAACGGCTATAAAAACGGAAAAAACGCCGTAATTACGTAGGTAAACTTTAGCGGTAAACCGCTATAATGCGATTAATTTTTTGCGCTTTACGGAAAGGGCAATAGTAACGGGGTTAATTATTAACGTATCAGTTTCGTTATTTTTCCCGGCAATATATAAGCATTCCATTCGGAAACGTCTATTTTCCATATCGCTAAATATTATCGTATAAAAATCGCGGTAAATAACTATCATATCCGTATTATTTTTAGGGTAAAAGAAAACCGCGGCCGAATTATTAAGCAAATACGCTTTATAAATAGCGTAAATTTTTTTCAAATAACTTATCTTTTCGGGTTTTAAAATACCCAGGCCATTAGTAAAATATTAGCGACCGAACGGCAATTATAACGTAAAAAGGAAAAGAAAAAAAACTTATAGCTTAAATATTACCTTTAAAATCGCTAACCTATTTACGATATTAACGAGCAGCGTAAAAAATATTACAGTCCGTTTTATCGAATTAGATTTCGAAAACCCTTTTAGCGGCTTTATTAAAAGCTATGCCCGATTTTAATGCAGTTTCGCTATTAGTATAATTATAAAGGCCGTTTTTGCTAGCTTTTTTAATATCCCGATAATAAACGCATTTTTTAAATTTCCAATTTAAAAAGGAGTTAGCGAAATTATAAAAACGGCAGTTTATATAAATTGGGGGATATATTTATATTGTAAATATAGCGCTTTTTTAGCTTAAAGGGCCGCAATATTATACGGAAATATATAACGCAACTTTTACTACCGGTAAATATATTAAAAGGGGTTAGCGTAAAGTTGCAGCGGGAAAGGAAAAACCTACGGAAAGGAAAAAAGGAAAACGATTTACAAACGTTTAGTTTAACGCCGTATTTTAGCCATTTTAATTAACCGCTTTTTGGTAGGCATAAATTTAAATATAACGACGGTTAAACGTTTAAACGGTATAATAAATTATAGCGAAATAGCTAAAAAAGGTTAACGTAAAAAGGAAAATTAAAAAAGGGTTACGGGAAAGAAAATGAAATATATTAATACCGTAACTATTAATATTATTACTATTATTACCGTTATTAGGGTTAATAAAAAAAAGGAAGGTTAAAATTAACGGGCTTTAAAAGGAATTAATATTAGGAAAATAAATAAAAGGAAAGCTAACCGGATTTGGAAAGTCTATAACGATATATCCGGATACGGAAAGTACGAAACGCGCTTACCAGACGTAAGGGAAACCGCACCCAAAACATTAATAAAAACCGCGGTAACCATTTAAAAATAATACCGAAACCCGATAATTACCCGCCGAAATAATACCGTAACCTAATAATACCAATTCTTTTTCTTATATATTAATTACGGGAAAAACGGAAAAACTTCCCATTTACTTATATAATACGCAGCGGATATGCGGAAAAGTTAAAGCGACCCGAATTTTTTTCCCGATAAGGGTTTTTATAGGGTCGCATAGAAAATTAAATAAGCAGAAACTCCCTATGGCTTATATAAGCCGAACAGGGTAAATAAATTTATATATATATACTAGCCGGCTTCGAAATAACTGTATTTTTAATATTGAAATATACGAAAGGATAGTACGCTTTAAACCTTTTTTGTATATTATATAAACGTTTTTCCTTCCGCTTTTTTCGGCTTTTTTTTCGTACTATCTACTATTTTCGCGTACGCTTTCCTTTATTTTAGTATTTTTTCCTTTTCGTACGATTGTGACGTTTTTATAGCTTTGAAATTTTATCGAACGACTTTTTATAATGGCTATCGTTTTTATTGCCAATTTTACGCTTAATAGCTACCTTTCTGGTATTTTTAAAATCTATAATCGAAACCAATAAGGCAATTGGTTTAAATTGCCATTTAGCGATCCTATTTGCGTGCGATTTTTAAACGCTATTAATTAATAATAAAAAGCGTATATTTTGCAATTTCCCTAACTGTAACGTTTTTATAGGTATAAACGAAAAGAATAACGCCGGTATGCGCAATATAATCGCCTGTATTTTCCGGCGGAAGTCCTATTTTCGTATAGTTTTGTTGAATTTTAAAGCGAAACTATACGTCGCTATATTAAAAAATGCAACAATTTTCATTCGGTTTTTCGATTTTCGTAATATGTACGGCTCTAAAGGCTTTAAAATGGCATTTATTTATCGTACGTTTGGTAAAGCTATAGCGATAAATGCGATTACTATCGTACAAATTTAATCTCTTTGTTAGATAAGGATAATACTTTTCCTTTTAGTAAAAGGAATATTCGCTTTAAAAAAGGGAAAAGTAATACGGCTGGCGTATATAAGGTTTTATTTAATATTAGGGATAAACTTAGTTTTATAATCCAGTTCGATTAATTTATATGCTAAGGGTTTTTCAGGTTTTCATCTTTTTCGGGTTTATATACGATGTGGTTTTTTTTCTTTTTTAGGATTTCGGAAATAATTAGGCTTTGTATATAATAAAAAAATATAGGAAAAGCGTTTTTTAACTTATTTCTTCTCCCTTTTTATATATACCTAGATGTAAATTATCGTACGATTTATTATAATTAAAGCTGCTAAAGCTCTATGCGGACTTTTGTTTATTAGGGCATTTTCTGGGTTATTTTTGCCGTTAATCTACCAAATCTCTTCGATTTTTCGACGTTCGTATGACTTTCGGAAAAATATAATATCGATTATCAGTTTTTTTTCATTTATGTTACTTAGCCTAACCAAATATTCGTATAATAATAAAAAGTTTATATAAATAACGGTTTTAATGTATATGAAATTGAAGGTTTTTGTAATTTGGTTAATGGTTAACTTTAATACGAAATTATTATCAAATCCTATTATTATGCTATAAAGTTCGCTGGTTAGGATATTTCGGGTAACCTTTTTATATTTTATTAACGACTAATAGAAAATATTCCTTTAAAAGGTAAAATTCGTTTCCGTACGAGCTGTTTTTCAATTAGGATAATTTAAAACCCTAACTGTAATGTAAGGTTTTTATTATTAGGAAAAGATTTATTTATAAAGATATATAGCTTTATACGTTTAAAATTTAAAGGAAGTTATATAAATCTTTTTTATATATTATCAAACTATTATTAAAAGCGTACGGTTAGGTTATCGATATCTTTTTTAACTGGGGTTATTATTTAGGTAGCTATTAATAAGTTATACGCAATTTTAATTAGTAAATTATTGCTATATATATTCCTTTTATTCGTTATATAACGTACTATTAGGAGGTATCTTTTATTATAGGGTTAATTTTCTGCAATTAGCTTAACTATCCTTTTTATACGATTTTAATATTTTAGCTTTCGAAGGCAACTTTACAGCTGTTAAATTTTAATAGTTTATAGTACGAAAGTGTTATTTTAGGTTTCGTATATAGGTTAGCTATTTGGAATTATTTTTCTTTTAAATTTCAAAATCCTAAAATGGCGAAAGTT
Source organism: Nakataea oryzae (assembly GCA_003049435.1). Lineage (NCBI taxonomy): Eukaryota > Fungi > Ascomycota > Sordariomycetes > Magnaporthales > Magnaporthaceae > Nakataea > Nakataea oryzae. The sequence goes on along the minus strand of PYSQ01000060.1, from coordinate 63,369 downwards.
AGGGTATCGTTGGTTTATATGCCTGTAATTCTAAAATCTATTTATCCGGATTTTAAGAAAAAAAATAGGTAAGGGTTATACGTAAATGTATTTATTTTCAGATTGTCTTTATGGTATTTCTGGTAAATATCCTATTAGAAAGTACCAGATTTTATAATTCCCTATTATAGTTTATAAATATAAAAAACTAAACTTACTAGAAATTTATTAATTATTTCTTTTAATAGTCGTATAATAATGGTTTATACGAGTTTTTCCTTAAATTAGGGATAAATTTAGGTAATATTTTTCAATTTCGTACGAATTCTGATTTTAGCCATTAATGTTAATTTTAAAGCGAATAAAAAAGCTGGTTTATCCGTTAGATTGTCGGTAATTATATTAAAATGGAATCCTTTTCCTGGTTATCAAATTTTCGTACGATTAGTTTGCTTTTTTCGTATTAAATTTCTGTTATTTTTCTTTTTATTCTAAGTACCATTTTTATCTTTTTAAGTCAGAAATGGTTATATTATTTTTAATTATACGGGAAAATCCTAAAAATGCCTTATGCTATTAGGTTATTAATTTTTATCGCGTTCGATTTTTCGAAAGGGGTATTAAGGGTTGTAATTTTTCCTTATACGCGTAATTTTAAAGCTGATTGGTAATTACTGCTTTTTTTATTATTACGTACGACATTAGTTTGGCTTTCGGTAGCCTTTTTTAGGGTTTTTTTTCTTTTATAAGCATCATACGTAGCGAATTTCGGATAAGAATAAAAAAATCGCACGCGGTTAAATTTAGGGGTTATCCGTTATTTTCCTAGGTATAGTTTTCGGGCTCGGATTGCTTTTATAAATTTTAGCTTTTTATCTGTTTTTCGGTTTTATACGGCTTTATTTAGGTAATTTTAAATACATTTAGTCCACATTCTATATTTAGGGTTATATTCGCAGTATCGGCAGCTACTTTGTTATACAGGCCTTTATATCCCCCTTTTTCTCTAATACCCAATATAAGGCTACTAAAAGGGAAAGCTAAAATCTGGTTTATGCCAGGTCCATTTTTAATGTCAAATACTTTGTTAATATTTATTTCCGTACGAATTTAACGAAGCGTTTTTATCGCCTTTTTTATAATATCCTTTTTCTGTATAAGGTTTAGGGAAAAGGGCGAATTTATATTAATTTTAAGATATATTCCAAAAACGAGCAAAATAAATATAAGATTGTTTGGGTTTATAATATTGTTTAATATTTTAATTGCTATTTGTAAAATGGTTTTTTTATCCGTATAATGTCCGATTTTCCATTAGGATATTATACGTTTGCTGGAAAGGAACGTACGCTTATTTGATTTTGCTTATTACCTAATAGGTTTTAATTAGGAATTCGTTATACGTAATTCCTATAATTTTAGCGTTATTTTGGAATATTTCTAATAAAAAATTGGTTTTTAAGTTATACGAAATAATATCCGGAAGTCCCTGGTATACGTAAATTAGCATTTATATAGTGCTTTTTATATAGTTTATACGGATATTAATTGAATGAAGGTAGCGGGTTGGAGGAATATTACCGTATTAATTACGTACAGTACGTTTTTACCGTTTAAATATACGATATATAATATATATATAAATTTATTTACCCTGTTCGGCTTATATAAGCTATAAGGAGTTTCTGCTTATCTAATTTTCTATATGAACCTATAAAAACTCTTATCGGGAAAGAATTTGGGTTATTTCGACCTTTCCGTATATCCGCTGCGTATTATACAGGTAAATGGGAGGTTTTTCCGTTTTTCCCGTAGCTAATATATAAAAAAAAGTTAATATCGTTAAATTACGGCGTAATTTCGGCGGGTAATTATCGGATTTCGGTATTATCCCTAAATGGTTACGGCGGTTTTTATTAATATTTTAAAGTGCGGTTTTTCTTAAATCCGGTAAGCGCATTTCATATTTTCCATATCCGGACGTATTATTGCGTGCTTTCCGGATCCGGTTAGCTTTCCTTTTATTTACTTTCCTAATATTAATTCCTTTTAAAGCCCGTCGGTTTTCACCTTTTTTGCTTTTTATTAACCCTAATAACGGTACTAATAGTAATAATATTAATAGCCCCGGTATTAATATATTTCATTTTTTTCCCTATAACCCTTTTTTAACCTTCCTTTTTATATTAACCCTTTTTAGCTATTTTACCGCGACCTATTATACTATTTACACGTTTAGCCGTCGCTATATTTAAATTTATACCTATTAAAAAACGGTTAACTAAAGCGGTTAAAATACGGCATCAAACTAAACGTTTGTAAATCGTTTTCCTTTTTTCCTTTCCGTAAATTTTTCCTTTCCCGCGGTAACCTTACGCTAACCTTTTTTAATATATTTACCGGTAATAAAAATTGCATTATATGCTTTTGTATAATATTACGGTCCTTTAAATTAAAAAAGCGCTATATTTGCAATATAAATATATCCCCCGATTTATATAAACTACCGTTTTTATAACCTCCCTAATTTTTCCTTTAAATTCCCAGTTTAAAAAATACGCTTATTATTAGAATATTAAAAATGCTAATAAAAACGGCTTTTATAATTATACTAATAGCGAAATTATATCAGAATTAGGTATAGCTTTTAAGGAAACCGCTAAAAGGGTTTTCGAAATCTAGTTTAACAAAACGGATTATAATACCTTTTACGTTATTTATTAGTATCGTAAATAAACTAACAATTTTAAAGGTAATTCCCAAACTATAAATCTTTTTTTCCCTTTTATTTTGTATTATAGTTACCGTTCGGTTATTTATACTTTACTAGTAGCCCGGGTATTTTAAAACCCGAAAAGATAAATTATTCAAAAAGTTTTATGCTATTTATAAAGCATATTCGCCTAATAATTCGGCCGCGGTTTTCTTTTACCCTGAAAACGATACAAATACGATAGCTATTCGCTATAACCTTTATATAATAATATTTAGCGATATGGAAAATAAAGGTTTCCGAACAGAATATTTACGTATTACCGGGAAAAATAACGAAATTAATATATTAATAATTAACCCCGCTATTATTTCCCTTTCCGTAAAACGCGAAAAGTTAGTCGCATTATAGCGGCTTGCTATTAAAGTTTACCTGTATAATTACGGCGTTTTTTCCGTTTTTACGGCCGCTTTTTCCGCCGGTAAGTGTCCGGCTAACAAAAGGCTTATAAAAGGGCCTATTTATGATTTTAATTCGGATATCGTAATCGCTAATAATAAAGCGGGAAAAAAAAGGAAAAGGGTAATAGTAAAAACGTTAAAATCGTAAAAAATAACGGTAAAAAATAATTTGTTATAATTTTCCGGATATTATAAAATTAGCGTTATTTTATAAATGCCTTTTAATATTTCTAATATTAGGTTAGCTTAACGTTTTAAGGTTAGCTTTTTTATTTAGGCTTTTTAATACCCAATAAATTTTACTTATTTTTTTTATTACTGTTATATTGGTAATTATAAGGATTGCCTTTCGCTAAAAGGTCGCTATAAGTTATATTTGGGTTAGGTCGGCCCTTTAAGCCTTTTTTTTACGGGGTTTTATAGGTTCCGCTTTTCGAAGCTAAAACCGGAAACCCCTAATCCCTTTTCTAAATACGCCGCCCTATCATAACGACCTTTTTTTTCCTTTTTTTCATATTTTTATTCTTCATTTATTTATAATCTTAGTTAACAAAGCTTAATTAAAAGTTTTTCCTATTTTTATAAATTAGCGTATAATGGTCGCTATATCCTTTTAGCAATTTAGCACCGTTATTAACGTATTAGGTATTTATTAAAAAAGGCTTTTCCGTTTTTCGGCTAAATTTAGGCAATTTCCTAGCATATATATTACAATTTCCGGGGTTAAGCTTTAAATATACGTTTCGTTTATGCTAAGGACCTTCCGTAACGTTAAATAAGTGTTAAAATAAGCTCCGGCATACAGGGATTATTACCTAGGGTACCTACCCTGTAATAATACTTAGGTTATAAGATTACCCTAGGCTGATATTTATATTAGCTGTTAGAAAGGAATCTCTTTATAACAATAATACCATACTACCTACCCTATAGCTAGTTGTATTACCTTAGGGTGCATATTAGCCTAAATGCTATTTGCATTGTTAAACCTACCTTATATACGTGGTATTGCAGATAGGTGCAATGCATTGAAAATTCATAAAATGCACGCACCAAAGGCTACCTTATACCTTTATAGGGCCGCCATACACCTACCCTGCAACCTAAGTGGGTGCTATGCCCAAGTTAGATTTGGAGGCCTAACGCGGAAATGGCTTTGGTGGCCGTGAGTCGATTTTTAAAAATCCCCATATAAAATAATTTTTCGGAAAGTTACTTGCGGCACCGGAAGCCCTTTAGGCGGGATATGTACGGGATGCATGTCGGAGGGTATATGAGGGAAGGCAATGCACCCTTACTAGGATCACTATAAATCGAAAAGCGACAGTATACAATATAGGCCCTAAAGCACTGTAATTACAGTGGCTTTGGGGCCCAAGTTACCCTGCACTCCAAAATACCTTTCAACAATAAGCCTTTAGCTTTACCTTTTCCGTTTTTAATCAAATTAAAAAGGAACTTTCAACTTTATAAAGATTGCGGTAAAATAGCAGCTTCCTTTTACTTAATTTATCCCGGGTAACTTCCGCTTATTATTTAATTTTCGGTATTTAAATTCGCTATCGGCTATATTAGTTTTCCAAAATTACCGTATCGGTTAATTTTTTACCGACTTAATTTATTGCTTTTTCCTTTTATTTTTCCCTTATCGGGGTCGTTATAATCCTTTTACGCTATAATTTCGCTTTTACCGTTCAGTATATAGAATTTATTTTATTTTATATCCTATTTTTTTATAATAACCTTTTAAAGTTAGTTATTTAACCGTTTAGCTAAATTTCGACCGGGGGGACGAACGTTTCCGTTTCGAATTACCTATAAAGGGTATTTTTATAAACCCTTATAACCTTTTTTAAATATTCGTTTTAAATTTTCATAAAAGTTTTTATTATTCCCTTAAATCCTTTCGAAATTATATTAAATTTATAATAAACTAAAGCGGTAAATCCTACTATTAACTTAATTATTATTAAATAAAAATAACTTATTTTAATAAACGTTAGTTTTTAAATAATCGTAGTTAACCGTATAAAAATAGCTGCTAATATACTATTTTCTTTTAAACTTTCGTTATATAATATATTTAAACCATATTCGAATTTACCTATAATCCTAATATCCATACGCTTTTTTATATTTTTATGAATTTTACCGTAATTTTTCCGAAATGGAATAAAAACGTAAAAAGGGCCTTTTTTCCTAATTATCCATAATAGCTAATATTTACCCGGGTTAAATTACGCCCCGAACCTTTTTATTTACAGTAAACAGTTTCGGTAAACCGTTTTTAGCGTTATTACTGCTTTAATCGCATTAACGTTAAACCTAAAAATATTAATATCGTTTATAAACCCGATCGTAATTATCTTTTTTATTTTCTTTAGCTTTTTATATAATCCTACGGTATTTAAGATAAATAATATAAAGGAAATAAGGGAATTTTACGGTACCCTATTAGGTATTTACAATGCTTTTAAATTTTTATCGTTAAAATGGAAAACTATTATCCTATCGCTAAAAAAACTTTATAACAGTTTTATAACTTATTCCAAATATCCGAATTTTTTAAATTTATTAAAAAAACGTATATATAATACCGTATTAAAAGCTTTACTAATATTAAGCGAAAATAGGCCGATTATTATTTTCGAATTTTATACCGTTGCGATTATTTCCGTAAGTAATTTTATCGCTTTTTCGGTAAATTTATATTATTGGTTACCTATTTGCTTGTTAGGTAATAGCGAATAGGTTTTTATAATATTACGGATTTTTTCCGCTAATATTTTTTTAGCGTTTCTTTTATTATTTTTAATAAGGCTATCGATTATTACGTTCCGATTATATACGGGTTTTTCCCAGGCTTTTATAGCATTATAATCCGTAATTTCCAAAACGTTACTAAATAATAGCTGAAATGTATGCACGTTATAAATAGTTCCGTAAATACCCCGAATAAAAAAAGCCTATAGCTAAAAGGTTATTAATAAAGATTCCGGTTAACTTTAGGGTTTTTTACGGGCCTATCCTTTTTAAGGTCTTTTTTATATCCCCGTTTATTATTTTACAGCGAATTTCGAATTTCCTTTCGTTTTTCCCCTTTATCGGGTTATATATATCCGATATTTTAACGGTTAATTCCGGGAAAAATTAAACTTTAAATGCCGCTTTTTTTATTTCCCGGATTATAACGATTCCGCTTTTAAATAACTTTAACGTTAATAAAGAAAAAGGTAATAAAGGTAAATAATTCCAGTTTATCGCTTATTTCCCTCTTAATTATATACTTTTCGCGTTTTTCTTTTTATTTGCTTCGTATATAGCTATATGTTACGTATATTTCGCTGTTTTTCTTAATAGCCCTTTTTTCGTTTTTATCGTTTAAAGCATTATTATTTTCGCTTTTTTTATACGTAAACGTTTTTATTTCCTTTCCGTTTTATGCTTTTTGCGGAATAGCTGCGAAATTTTTCGTTTTACTAACTGCATTTTCCCGGTTTCCTTTTTACCTTTAAAACCGTTAGGTTTTATATATGGAAAATTATTTATCATAGTTTATCTATTTTACGGTTAATCGTTTCGGGGTTATAAAAAGGGGTCCGCATTAATTTTATCCTTTATTTAACGAAAGCTTTTACGGCCCTTTTATTTATTTTCCGCTAATTTTATTTTTTTTCCTTTTTTTTATTTAGCTTTTTTATATCCCCCCGAACCGTTATTACTATTTCCGTATAATTGCTATTACCTTACTGCTATTTTTTTAATTTTACCGCTTAAATATTGCTAATCGTTTATGTTAAATTTATCGTTATATTCCTATAACCCGTTATTAATTTCATAAAGGTATTACGGTAAATAAATAGTTATATTTTCCAGGTATCTATTAATTTTATTAATTTAGCTGTTCTGGTATATATCGGAAAATTTCCTTTCTGTTTAATTATCTATCGGTTATAATATAGGTTAAAATCCCCGATTATTACTCTATAGCTTTTAGGGGTAATATCGGTAAAAATATTAGAAAGGATTTCCTAATCGGTTATCGTTATACTTTTAAACGTCAGTAAATATACTAACCAAATTATTATATTATAATTTTCGGCTTTAATTATTATACGGTACTAATTTGGTATTACCTTATAATTAACGATATATAACGTTAATTTTATATAAATAACTATATTATCGGGCTTTCCGGCTAATTATTTTTGCTATTTTCGGTTTTGTCTTATTTATTATAAGGTTTACGCTTCCCTTTTTCGTATATATATTAGATAATCCTTTTCCCGGTTTATTCCGGGCATTTTCGGTCCTGTTTTTATTTTAGGAGGCTTTTAAATCGCTAATATATTAAAATTATTATTTTTCGCTTATAGCGCGTCCAAAAGCCCTGATTTTTTCTTTATATTCCATTATAAGATTTTTAATATATAGAGTCGGGGGGGGGGTTAAGGTTAATTACGGTATATTGTTTTATAATCCAAAAAGGATACTTTTTCTGGTAATATTCGTTTAACGGCCGTTACGATATAACGGCGGTAATTAGCTGCCTAAAAAAGCCTTTAACGTATTATTATCGGCGTCCGCTATTAAAGCAGCCGCTTTAATCGGTTTTCGGCTATTCGATTATTAGCTGCCTTCGTTAAGCCTTTATTTTTGCCTTTATTTTTCGCTTTTTAGCTTCCTGATAGCGGGTTACCTTCCGTTATTTCCGTAACCTTTTAAATACCCGTTTCCGTTAAAGGTTAAATAAGCTTTTACGATACCGTTAGCGTTATTATTTTTCCCTTTTAAAAGGAAAAGGCAATAACGTTATTACCGGTAATATTAATATCGGTATAAATTAGGGGGGTTTCCGTAAGGTAATTATAACCTATCCGCTATATTTTACAAATATTTTAAATTTCGAATATTAAATTTCCCTATTTTTCTGCTATATATCCCTTTTTATTAAATACTTTTAATAGTATAATAAATAACCTAACCGATTATAAGGTACATAAAAGGCGTTATTTATATTTCACGGAAATTTCCTTTCGGTATTTCCCTTTTTTTTATATTTACATCGCTATACTCTTTTTTTCTATATTACGCGCATTTCGCTTCCGATTTATATTAATAACTTTTATACCTTGATTATTAATATTAATAATATCAATATACTGCTAATTCGGGGCTATAAAAAAAAGCATTAATATATCCCGTTATTATATTTCAGGTAATTTTTTATAATTAAATTACTTTTTCGAAATTTATAACCTAAATAAACGCAGCTATAGCCGGCTTATCGCTTTACCGCTTTTATACCGTTACCGCTAACCTAATAATCCCTTTTATACCGTTTTCGGTATTTAATTATTTAATTAAATTAAACCCGAATTTTATATAATTTCCTTTATCGAAAAAGGATTAAAAGGAATCCGATAAAAACCCGGTCGCTATTACTATAATTATCGGTTTTTTTAATATAAACTGTTTATTTTCGCTAATCTTTAGCGAACACTTTATATTATAAGGTCGGTTTAACCTTTCTGCTATTCGGGTTTAAAGTGTTTTTGTTTTATTTTTCTATTTTTAATCCGAAATTTACATTTTTAAAATAAAACCTAATATTTTTTAATAAATATTAATAGGTCGCTATTATATAACCGGAACCTATTATTCGGTTATATATTTCAATTATTTGCCTTAAGGTTCACTTTTGGATATTTTCCCCTTTTCCAATTATAAGGACCTTATCGTTAATAATCGAAAGCAGGAATAAAGGTTTCGTTATATACGAATCGCATTTAATATTTTAGGAAATCGCCGTAATTTATACCCAAATCCGCATTTTTTCTTTTATTATTTTTTTCGAATTTATTTTCCTTTTAATCCGTTTGAAAGCCGTAATAATTATACTGGTCGCGGTAAGGTTATCAGTACCAGGTTATTCGGTCGTTTCGATTAGTTCGGTCGTAATGGCTTATACGTTTAAACGGTAAACGAAACCCGTAAATAGGCGGCCCGTTACACTTTCCTTTTTACAATTATTAACTTCCAAAAGGTATTTTTTCGCGTTTTTAACGAATTCCGCGATAAATCCGGGTAATTTATTCCTTATTGCGATATTTATTCGGGGCTATGCGCGTTTTTATTTAGTAATTCGTCCTATTTAACCCGTTATTTCGGTTGTAATAAGGAAAACCGTAGCCCTTTTTTCAATTAGCGCCGTAATATCGCCGGGATTTGCTATTAAGCGTATTGCGCCCTTAAAGGTAATTAATGCGCTCTATTAAACGGAAGCTTCGGATTTGTAATGCAGCGGTTTTTAGCGTAACTTTTTAATATAATTTATATGAAATTTTATATAAATACGTTCGTTTTTTTTAAGTATACTATATTAATTAATATTTCGTAGTTAAACTTGCAATTATTTTTAATACTGAACTTAAATTTTTAAAGGGCCGCGTTATACACTTAATAGTAATCATAAAATTTAGTAATTTGGTTTAGGATTTCCTTTTAAATATTGATATATCCTGCCTTTTTTCAAAAATCGTACGAGGCGTTTTATACGCAAATATCCGAATTTCTAATTAAGGTATTTCAGTTGTTTTTTTGTAAAAAAGGTTGCAATTTCCATATAACCGGTATTAAAAAATAGGTATCCCTATTTCCTAATAATTAAGCTATTTATATCATTGCTATGTATAATGCTATTTGTAATATTATTTAGAAGGCATTTTCATTTATTTGCGTTATATAAACTAAATAAGAACGGCGTTTGTAAATCCAGAATATAGCTAGTATATTACTTTGCCTAATTGGTTTTCTATTATTATTATATCCATCGTAAGAACTTTTATTTCTGTATTAAAGCGTATTTCTATTAAATTTAACGTCTAATCGATTTGCGTACGAGGGTTTTTTTAAGGTAAACTAAAATTTAGGCCTTCCCTACTATCGATTTTTCTGCTACACTTATATTGAAAAGTTCTTTTTAGTATATTATACTATACTAATTTTAAAAGAGGAATTAGTCGGTTGGATTTATACGGGTTTTTTTGTATTATTTTCGACAGTTATGCGATATATATTTGCTTAGGTTTAAAAAAATTACATGGCTTCCAGTTTTTACTTTTTATTGTACGGTTCGTTTTTTAATATATTTTTGTGCAAATTTTGGATGTTTTCGTACTGCTAAAGGAAATTTAAAAAGCTTTTCCCTTTTAGTTTAATATTTTCGTATAACTGTAGGTATCTTTGTTGTACGTTATTTCGCTCGGTTTAGCTATATTTAGTTAGCTAATACCTTTTCCTTTTGCAAATGCTGCATTTTCATTATCTAAAAGGTATTAGGCTTTATACGGAAAGGGGTTTGTTATATACCAGGGTTATTAAATTCATTTATATAGGGTGGTTTTCCTTTTTATAGCTTATACCGAAGGTTATTATTGAAGTATTTCCTATTAGTATAATCGGCATCATATAGCTTGTTATCGAATAGTTATTATTATTGTAAATGTTTCACTATTATTATTTAAAAGGATATACGTAAATCGGCGAACAATATTTCGCATATAGGTTTCTCTATAAATAACGCGTATTTAAATTTGGGTATTCCTTTATAAATTTGTACGACTGTTATATATAAAGTTGTTTTTTTAATATCCCTTTCCGAAAGCTTTTTATACGAACTGCAGTTTATCGAATATTAATTCCCATTATTTAGCGAAGGTTTTATTTGGATGTTTATTTTTTTATCGCATGAAAGTAATATTGATATAATCGGTTATATAGGTTTTAATTTAGCTTTAAATTGAAATATACGTTTAAAAGGTTATATATTTTATTCTAAGGTTTATTTAGGCTAATATGGTCTATAAAAAAGGTTTCCGTATAATTAGTTAGGATATCCGGAAATACCCCGTAATATTGTATTTTTAAATCCTAAAGCATTAGTATATTCCGGTAAAAATATATACCATATCCGATAAAATATCGTATGGTTTTTTTTATATAGCTTCGTATAGATTTTTATCCTTTTTAAAATGCCGATATTTTGGCTATTTCTAAAAGTTTTAAAATAACCTTATACGGTAGTGAGAGGTTATAGTTTTCGAGCGGTTCGATTGTATAATTCGGCTACTTTATTTACCTTCGTAGGAATATCCGGATTGTTTCGGTTGTTTGTTATTTTAAAAGGGTAATTTCGGCTTTTAATTGGTTCGTACAAGTCGGAAAGGGGGTATTTCTAATATTTTACGCGTTATAAGGGAAAATTATACGTTATTTTCCTTAAATTTAGTCCCGTTCGATAAACGGAAGGATATTAAGGCCGTAATTAATGGTATGTTATTTGGATAATGCTATCCGGGGAGGTAATTTTACAAGCGTACAATTTAAAATTCGAAAATATTTATCGTCAATCGTTTTTTTAGAAATCGGTTTTAATACTACTTTTTTTTAATAATATAACTATTGTTTTCCAAAATGTATGGTTAATAAAATCGTAATATTAAAGTTCCTATTTATCGATTTTTTCCCGGAATATATTTTGCAGTTATTTATTTCCAATTTTTAGTTAAATGGCTTTTATAATTTTTTATACGAAACAGGTATTAAAGTATTTCCGGTTAGGTTATATAAGGTTTGAAATTGTTTTTTTAAAGTTCTAAGTAGGTTTCCTTTTATATTAAAGCTGGAAGGTTACTTTATACGATATATTCCTGGATGTTAATAAGCAAAGGTTTAAAGTCCAGTAATTTTAAAATCGGTAATTTAAAGGTTAGCATTTCCGGAAATGGCTGTTTTTTTAATATTGCTATAATGCGTATGCGCTAATATTATTAAAGGAATAAATGGCAAAAAAAGATAAAAAAAGAAAAGAATGCATAATAGCGTGCAATTTTTATCCTTTTTTATACGTAGCAAATCAGCTTTATTTAATTAAATCTGCTATATATAAAGCTTTAAAAGTTTTGTTTGGATATTTGCTTTTAATCCTTTTCGTATTTTTTAGGAATTCGCAACCTAGGATATAATATGGTACCCTTTATACACATCCCTATTTAGTTTTCGTCGGAAGGTATACCGCTTATTACAAACGTTACTAGTTTGTAAATGTATGATTATACGTTAGTAATTCATTTACTAAATAGTGTTCATCGATTGAAATATACATGGTCTATTAATAAATATTTAATATATACTTCAAAAGAACGTATAGCAGTATTAATATATATTATTGCAGTATTTGTATTACTTTTTAATTTTTTTCTGCTATTACTTTCGTACGACGGATTGCAGACTATATATGTATTAGTGGTTCCGGATTACCTTCGTATGAAAATAGTCCTAGTTTTTACATTATTAGTATATCCGGAAATCGTACGATATTAAAATGTATGATTTCCATATTCGGACGCGTATATGTTTCGGACGTATTCGAAATACCGGGGATTTCCGTTTTTTAAAAACGGTACCGCTGGTAATTAAGGCTTTGCAGCGTAGGGACCGTTATAGGGCCCCGCATCCTCCATAGCTATGTGCGATTAACATCCATTATTCTAACAATAACGTTAAAGGCCGTTTTCAAAAGCGGAAACGTATTTTTAAACGTAACAAAAAGCCATTCGATTTTGTTATGTTTACTCTTTTTATTTTAGAAAAATATTCAGCCGGGTTATTACATTGTTAGAAAATAAGCAGATTTATTAGGAAAAGTAGCTGAAATAATAAATAGGTTAAAATTTACGCTATATAGCTATTAAATTAGAATACGGCTAATGAACTTTTATTTATATATTATATATAGTAAACTTTGCAAATTTTAATAAATAAAGGTAACCTTTATACCTTTATCCTTCAGAATTATAATAATTCAACAAAATTTAATGCTTAATTTCTATATATTAGTAGTTTTTTTTGTTTTAATGGAAATTTTATTAGCGATATAAAAAAAGTAATACTAAGGAAAAACTAGTAATTATAATTGGAATTACCGCCTTTACAGTGGGCTAAAACCTTTTTTATTTTTTAAATACTAACGATGAATTTAATATTAACCCTATAAAAATAGGAAATTATTTATAAGGCTGTTTTCCACCGCTTAAAATCGTAAGGGCGCTATCGTTTTAGGAATTAAATTTTAACTTTTAGCGTAACGGAAAGTAATATGGTGCATTTCGTTTAATTGCGGATATTGTTTATAAATCGCTAAATTAAATTTATAGGTATAAGCTGAATATTTAAAGGCCGTTTCCGTTTCGTTAGTAAAAGTAAACCCTTTAAGCGGTAAAACCGCTAAAGCCGGTACGGCACGTTTTATACCATTATTCGGTGTTAGTATTATTATGCGTTATGCGTTATTTACGTTATTATACGTACGACGTTATACGAGTAAAAATGATTTAGGTTTTTTTAATACCTAATAGATTTTATTTATTTCCCGTCCTTTTTATTATTGCTATATTAGTAATAATAAATAATACCTTTCGCTAAAGGGTAACTGTTAGTTATATTTAGGTTAGGTCGGCCTTTTAGGCTTTTTTACGGGGTTCTATAAGTTCCGGCTTTCGAAGTTAAAGTAAAAAGCCTTTTATCCCCCTTCCAAGTTCGCCGCTTTATTACGACGACCTTTTTTTCCTTTTTTTATGCTTCTATTTCCCATTTATTTATAATATTTGCAATGAAGGCGTAATTAAGAATTTTCCCCGTCCTTATAAATTAGCGCGTAACGGTCGTTATATCCTTTTAGCAATTTAATACCGGTATTAACGTATTTAAAATCTGCTAAAAAAAACCTTTCTGTTTTTCGGCTAAATTTAGGTAATTTCCTAATGCGTAAACTATAATTTCCAGGGTTTAGCTATAGGTATACGTTTTATTTACGCTAAAAACCTTCCATAACGCTAAATAAACCTTTAATTTTCCTTTTCCGTTTTTAACTAAATTAGGAAAAAACTTTCAGCTTTTTAAAAATTACGGTAAAATAGCAGCTTTTTTTCGCCTGGTTCGTTTTAGGTAATTTCCGTTTATTGTTTAATTTTCGGTATTTAAATTCGCTATTAGCTATATTAACATTCCAAAATTACCGCATCGATTAGCTTTTCGCTAATCTAATTTATTGCTTTTTTATTTTTCCCTTTTTAAAATCGCTCCCATCCCTTTTTACCATAACCTTACTTTTACCGTTTAATATATAGATTTTATTTTATTTTATATCCTATTCCTTTATAGCGGCCTTTTAAAGTTAGCTACCCGACCGTTCAGCTAAATTTCGAATAGGAAAACGAATATTTCCGTTTTAAATAGCTTATAAAGGGTACTTTTATAAACCTTTATAACCCTTTTTAAATATCCGTTTTAAATTTTCGTAAAGGTTTTTACCGTTCCTTTAGGTTTTTTCGAAATCGCGTTAAATTCGTAATAAATTAAAGCGGTAAATCCTATTATTACCTTAACTACCGCTAAATAAAAATGCCTTATTTTAATAAACGTTAATTTTTAGGTAATCGCAACTAAACATATAAAAAATAGCTATCAATATACTATTTTCTTTTAAATTTTCGTTATATAATATATTTAAACTATTTTCGAATTTACCTATAATTTTAATATCCATACGTTTTTTCGTATTCCTAAAGGTTTTTCCGTAATTTTTCCGAAATTTAATAGAAAGGTAAAAGGAGCTTTTTTTCCCAGTTATTTATAATAGTTAATATTTACCCGGGTCGAACCGTGCCCCGAACTTTTTTATTTATAATAAACAATTTCGGTAGGCCGTTTCCAGCATTTTTACCGCTTTAATCGCATTAACGTTAAAGCTAAAAATATCAATATTGTTTATAAACCTAATCGTAAATATCCTTTTTAGCTTTTTTAGCTTTTAATATAATTTTACGCTATTGCGATTATTTCCCTAAGTAATTTTATCGCTATTTCAGTAAATTTATATTATTAATTGCCTATTTATTCGTCGGGTAATAGCAAATAGGTTTTTATAGCGTTATGGATTTTTTCCTCTAATATTTTTTCTAGCGTTTTTTTTATTATTTTTAATAATGCTATCGGTCGTTACGCCCCGATTATACGCGGGTTTTTCCCAGACTTTTGCAGTATTATCATCTGTAATTTCCGGAATTTCGCTAAATAATAGCCGAAACTTATATATACTATAAATAATTCCGCAAATGCCCCGAATAAAAAGGGGCTTATAATTAAAAAGCCGCTGGTAAAGATTCCGGTTATCTTTAAAGCTTTTTACGGGCTTATTTTCCTTAATATCTTTTTTATATCCCCGCTTATTATTTCGCGGCTAATTTTAAATTTCCTTTCGTTTTTCCCCTTTATTAAGTCTCGTATATATATAATATATATAAATTTATCTACCCTGTTCGGCTTATATAAGCCATAGGGAATCTCTCCTAATTTAATCTTCTATGTAACCCTATAAAACCCTTTTAATCGGGAAAAATTCGGGTCGCTTCGACCTTTCCATATGTCCGCTGCGTATTATACAGGTAGGTGAGAGTTTTCTTTCCGTTTTTCTGTAGCTAGTATATAAGAGAGAAAGTTGGTATTGTTGGGTCGCGGCGTGGTTTCGGCGGGTAGTTGTCGGGTCTTGGTATTATCCCTATGTAGTCCCCACGATTAAGTTTCGTATATTTAACGTTTTAACGGTTAATTCCAGGAAGACTTTTGGCTTTTAAAGCCCTTCTTTTACTTTCTAGGTTACGATAACCCCGCCCCTATGTAGTTTTAACGTTAATAAAAAAAGGTAATAAAGGTAAATAACCTTGGTTTTTCGCCTAATTCCCTATTAATTTTATGCTTTTTGCCTTTTTTTCTTGAATCGCCTTATACATAGCTACATGCTGTTTATATTTCGCTATTATTTTAATAGCCTTTTTTCGCTTTTATTATTTAACGTGTTTCCGTTTTGATTTCCTTTATATAAAGGCGTTTTTATATCATTTTCATTTTATGCTTTTTATGGAATAATTGCGAGACTTTTTCGTTTTATTAGCTATATTTTTCAGGTTTTCTTTTTATTTTTAGCATTATTATGTTTTTTTATTTTAAAGATTATTTATAATAGTTCGTACATTTTACGGTTAATTGTTTCGGGGCTATAAAAAGAGGTTTGCGCTAATTTAATTTTATATTTTATAAAGGCTTTTACCGCTCTTTCATTTATTTTTCGCTAATTCTATTTTTTTTCCTTTCGTTTGCTAAACCGCTTTATATTTTACCGAATTATCATAATTAATCCCCGTATAATCGCTGCCCTTTTACCGCTATTTTCCTCGGTTTCCCGTTTAAATACTGTTTATTACCTACGTTGGGTATACGCGGGTAAGACTTGGTTTTTATATAAGCTATATGCAAGCCGCTGTATCGCAAATCTGAAGCTTCCATTCGATAAAGCGCATTAACTTGCCTTAAGGGCGCCGTACATTTGATGGTAAATCCTGGTAACGTTACACCGCTAATTTAAAAAAAGGTTACAGGTTTCCCTATCGCAACCGAAACGATAGATTAAATAGGACGAGTTACCGAATAAAAACACGCGTTAATCCGAATAAACATTCTAGCTAAAAACAAATTACCTAAGTTTATCAGGAGATTTATCGAAAACGCGAAAAAATACCTTTTAAAAGGTAATAACAGTAAAAAAGGCGTAACCGGCCGCCTATTTGCAAATTTCGTTTACCGTTTAAATAAATAAACCATTATAACCGCAGTTACCGAATCGCCTAATGCCAATAACCCTATTATAACCGGCAAAATTATCGCGGCTTTCGAACGGATCGAAAGGAGAATAAACTTGCAAAAAATAATAAAGGAAAAAGCGCATATTTAAGTATAAATTACGGCGATATTTTAAAATACCAAACGTAAGCTATATATAACGAAACATTTGTTTTTACCCCTAATTATCGATAATAAAATCCTTATAATTAAGAGGGGGGAAAACATTTAAAAGCTAACATTAAAGCAAACAATCGAAATATATAATTAAATAATAAACCTTAGCTATATAACCGTAACCTGTTAATAACCGTTAGGAAATATCAAATTCCATTTTAAAAACATAAGTTTTCAATAAAAAACGGAAAATAAAATTAAAAGAAATTTACGCCTAAATAACGGAAAGGTTAAGCCGATTTTATAATATAAAACGTTCGCTAAAAATTAGCGAAAATAAGCAATTTATATTAAAAAACAACGATTATAATAGTAGCGACTAGATTTCTATTAGTTTCTTTTTAACCTTTTTTTAATAAAGGAAATTATCTAAAGTTAGGGTTTAATTTAATTAGATAATTGAATAGAGAAAACGACGTAAAAAGGATTTTTAGGTTAACGGTAGCAATATAAAAACGGTAAAGCGAAAAACCGGCCGTAACCGCTTTTATTTAATTTATAAACTTTAAAAAAACAACCTAATTATAGAAACCTACTTAAAATAGGATAACGTAACGTATCAATACCGCTTTTATAACCCTAAACAAGCAGTATATTAGTATTATTGATATTTATAATAGGGGTATAAAAGCTACTAATATAAATCGGAAAAAATGCGCGTAATGCGGAAAAAAAAGGTATAGTAACGATAAATACGGAAAAAAGAAAAACGCCGAAGCGAAATTTTTAGGAGGTATTAGCGACGCTTTTTACGTACCTTGCAATAAGCCAGGCTAGATATTATATTACTAAAAATGTTCGGCAAAAAAAGAGATATAGCAAAAAAATGAGGAAACCTAGCATTTAAAACCGAAAATGTTCGCATATAGCGGATAAGTTATAACCACCTTATAAAAACCCTTCCAATTTATACCGATATTAACGCTACTGGTAACAATACTATTACCCTTTCCTCTCGCGGGGGAAAAAACAGAAACCCTAATGGCGACGTAAAAATCCGCTTAACCCCTAATGGAAACAGGTATTTAAAAGATTGCAAAAACGACCGAAGGTAGCCTATTACCCAGAAATTAAAAAGCGAAAAGTAAAAGCAAATATAAAGGCATAATAAATGCAATCAATAATTTAAAAGTCAGAAAACCGATTAAAACGGCTGCCTTAACGGCGGACGTTAATAACAGTACGCTTAAAGCTTTTTTAGGGAATGAGCTACTACCGTTACGTTGCAATAGCTGCTAAACGAATATTACTAATAGGGAAACCTTCTTTAAATTATAAAATAATATATCGCNCCCCCCCCCCCCCCCCGACCCCGCTATTGAAAATCATATAATGGAATATAGGGAAAAGACTAAGGCTTTTAGACACGCTATTAGCGAAAAATGGTAATTTTAACGTACTAGTAATTTGAAAGCCCTTTAAAATAAAGACAGGAACGATAAAATAACCGGCGTAAATTAGGACGAAAATTATCCAATATATATACGAAAAGGAAAGGCGGAAACCTCGCGGCTGTTACGAGACCGACACGAGGCTTATACGCACGCGTGTTAGGAAACGAATGGTATTTGCAAAGGTAAGGAACTATCTCCAGGAAACCGATTCGGCTGAGGACGGCACGCTATAAATAACAATCTATAGCCACAGCTACAAGCCTAAGGTGGTATAGCCTTAGGCCACCAACCTATCACAGTGGTAAATAAAAGGAAGCTAAAAACGGCAAACGTAATTAGCTAAAAACCCCGGCAATAAAGATAGTTATTTACGTAAGGTTAAGGTTGTATATCTTAAACTACAAAGCAATACCAGATTAATACCGTATAACAATTATAACCGAAAACTATAATGTTACAATTCAATCGGTATATTTACCAATAACTAAAAGTATAATAATAACCGATTGAAAAACCCTTTTAAATATATTTACGGATATTATTCCGAAAAGTTATTTTTTAATAGTCGGGGATTTTAACCTTTATTATAACCGGTAAATAAGGAAACTAAATACCTGGAAAATACAATTGTTTATTTGCTATAATACCCCTATAAAATCGGTAATAGGTTATAGGGATACGACTATAAATTTAACGTAAGTGATTAGC
This sequence comes from Nakataea oryzae, assembly GCA_003049435.1. Classification (NCBI taxonomy): domain Eukaryota; kingdom Fungi; phylum Ascomycota; class Sordariomycetes; order Magnaporthales; family Magnaporthaceae; genus Nakataea; species Nakataea oryzae. Next base: position 44,200 of record PYSQ01000060.1, on the reverse strand, counting down.
GATATTTAAACGGGAAAGATAAAAGAATTACGGTAAATAGTAATAAATATACGGGGACAATTATAATAATTAGGTAAAATACGGGATAGATTAATAAGCGAATACGAAAAAGATAAAACTAGGGAAAAATAAATAAAAGGGCGGTAAAAGCCTTCGATAAATATAGAATTAAACCAGCGCAAACCCCTTCCCGTAACCCTGAAACGATTAACTGCAAAATGGACGTACTGTTATAAACGATCCTAAAAATAAAGAACCTAACAGTGTTAAAGGTAAAAGGAAAACCTGGAAAATATAGCTGGTAAAATAAGGAAATTTTGCAGCTATTCCGCGAAAAACATAAAGCGGAAAAAAGATAAAAACGCTTCCGTATAAAGGAGGCGAAGATAGAAATGCGCTAAATAATAAAGGCGAAAAAAAGGTATAAAAAGAATGGCGAAATATACGTAGCGTATAGCTATATACGAAACGAATAGGGAAAAAAACGCGAAAAGTATATGGTTAATAGGGAAATAAACGAAAAACCGGAATTATTCGCCTTTATTACCGCTTTCCCTATTAACGTTAAAGTTACCCGGAAATAGGGTTACCGTAATTTAAAAAGCAAAAAGCGGCCTTAAGAGCTAAATTGCCCCGGAATTAACCATTAAAACTTTAAATATACGTAACTTAATAAGGGGGAAAAACAAAAGGAAATTTAAAATTCGCTGTAAAATAACAGACGGGAACGTAAAAAAGACCTCAAGGAAAATAAGCTTATATAAATTATTTACCCTATTCGGTTTATATAAGCCATAGGGAATTTCTCTTAATTCAATTTTCTATGCGACCCTATAAAACCTCTTTAGTCGGGAAAAATTCGGGTCGCTTCGACTTCTCCGCGTATCCGTTGCGTGTTATACAGGGGAAAATAAGCTTATAAAAAGCCATAAAGCTAACTAATATCCCTACCGGCGTCCTTTTAACGATAAATCCCCTACCTTATTCGAGGTATTAGCGGAACTATTTATAATATACATGCGTATCGGCTATTACCTAGCGAAATTCCAGAAATTTCAGACTATAGGACTATAAAAGCCTGGTAAAAACCTGCATATAATCGGGACGTAATAACCGATAGCCCTATTAGAAATTATAAGGAAAGTACTAAAAAAAATACAAGTAAAAAAGATTTGTAACTTTATAAAAGCCTGTTTACTATTACCTAACGAATAAATGAATAATTAATAATATAAATCGACTGAAATAGCGATAAAGCTATTTATAAAAATAATCATAATAAGATAAAATTCGAAAATAATAATCGGTTTATTTTCGTTTGATATTAATAAAACTTTTAATACGGTATTATATATATAGTTTTTCGATAAATTTAAAAAATACAGATAACTTTGTTAGGTCGTAAAACTATTATAAAGCTTTTTTAACGATAAAATAATAATCTTTCATTTTAATAATCAGAATCTGAACGCGTTACAAATAGCTAACGGAATACCTTAAAATTCCCGTATTTTTATATTATTTATCTTTTATACCGCAAAATTACATAAAAAAACTAAAAAGCTAAAACGGGTAATTATAATTAGGTTAATAAACGATATTAATATTTTTAATTTTAACATTAACGTAACCCAGGTGGTAAAACCGCTAAAAGCAGCCTATTAAAATTGCTTATTATAAATAAAGAAATATTAAGCAAGATTTTACCCGGGTAAATACCAGTTATTATAAATTAGCAGGAAAAAAAGCCCCTTTAACCTTTTCATTACATTTTAAAAAGGTTACAATAAAGCTCGTAAAGGTACGAGAAAGCGTACGGATATTAAAATTATAAATAAACTTAAGGATAATTTAAATACATTACGTAGTTAAAATTTAAAAAGGATAATATACCAGTAGTTATCCTTTATATGCCTAACTATGATTACCTAAGATTTACGTTTATTAAAATAAAATACCTGTATTTAGCGGTAATAAGATTCGCCGTTCCAGTATAGCACAAGTTTAATGCGACTTTAAAAAAAAATCAAAAGGGCGGTAAAAACTTTAGCGAAAATCTAAAGCAAATGTTTAAACAGGGTTATAAAAACCTATAAAGAGACCTTTTATAAGCTATTTATAACGGGAACGTTCGTTCCCTTAATCGAAATTTAACTAAACGGTTGAACGGCTAACTTGAAAAGGTTATTGCGAAATAATAAAATATAAGCTAAAATAAATTCGGTATAGTTAATAATAAAAGCGAAGCTATAACCGAAAAGGATCGTAGCGATTTTAAAAAGAGAAATATAAAAGGAAAAGAATAAGCCAAATTAATAAAAAACTAACCGATATAGCGGCTTTAAGATGCTAATTTAACTGATAGTAAACTTAAATACTGAAAATTAAATAATAAACGAAAATTATCCAAAATAAACCGGGCGAAAGGAAACTATTACTTTATGTTAGGAACTTTTAATTTGTACCCTAGGTAGTTACGTGCTAGGCACGTAACTATAATCCAGGCTACGGCCCCACCTTACGTGGAATACACCTTAAATGCGCTTTACGTATATCTAAGCCGAACGCCTATACGTAAGCCAAATGCACCTTAAACGCATTTCGAACTGCGCATTCGCGCCTTATATATAAAAAAGGTACCTAAGCCTGGCTTATATTGGTAGGTTTAAAAGGGCATTTAATATTCCCCTTACCACTTCATATAGTAAATTGGTTTATTTGCATCGCTTACCCTGCGATGCTTATAGTTAGCCCCTATCCAAAGCGTAATAAAAATGAAGAAAAAGCTGCAACCCTATAAGTAAGCTTTGGCGGTAAATTACCAGAAAATAAACAATTTTTTATACCGCGCGGAAAAGGCGGCATTAGTAAAGTCGGCTATTAAAGCGTTAATTTTGTTACCTTTTTTAATAATACGTAAATTTCCGCTTGAAAACGTTTATTTTTCATTTCGCCGAATATTATCGCGTAAAAATTACGGGGAACGGCTATTATATCCGTATTATTTTCGGGGTAAAAAAAACCGCCGCCGAATTGTTAGGTAAATACGCCTTATAAATAGCGCGGAATTCTTTAAATAATTCGTATTTATAATTTTTTAAAGTAACCAGGCTATTAGTAAGGCATTAATAGCCGGATAGCGACTATAATACGAAAGGAAAAAATAAAACTTATAGCTTAAATATTACCTTTAAAATCGTTAGCCTATTTATAATACTGTTAAACGGAAAAAAATATTCTAGTCCGTTTTATTGAACTAAATTTCGAAAGTTTAGCCGTAATTTTATTAAAAACTATACCTGATTTTAATATAATTTCGTATAATAGGTTGGTGGCTTAAAGCCACCACCTTTAAACTTATAGCTATAGCTATAAATTATCTATTTATAGTGTATAGTCTTTAACTAAATCAGTTTCCTGGAAATAGTTCTTTACCTTTATAAATACCATTCGTTTTCTAATACGCGTACATTAAGCTTCGTATCAGTCCGGTAACATTTTGCAAAGGTTTATCCTTTAATATTCGAACTACTAACGAAAAGGATGTTAAATTACGACCGCCGGCAATAATTACTTTACTTACCGGATTTTATAATAAAAGCTTTAAAATATAGCTTTTAAAAATGCGTACGAAAATAGCTACCAATAAGTTAGCGATAAAAAACCTATAGGCCTAATTCTTTTACGTTTATAATCGTTTCAGGAATTTTAAAATGCAATATTTAAAATATACATCTATTAACGGAATAGCGGAAAGCGCGGACCCCTAAACGTTTTTACGAAAGGTCGAAACGGATTTACGAAATATACGGAAAAAAGGAAAGCTAGGTTCGCTTTAGTAATAATACGCCAGTATAGCAGAAAGCCCTTATACGGTTTCCTAGTACGTTAAAATACGGAACGGTATAAGGCCGGCGCTAAAAATTGAACTTTTAAAGCATTAATAACACTTTTAACGGTAAAATTCGATAATAAGCTATAATAACGGTTCGATTTTAAAGCGATATAGCTAATAAGCGTTAAGGGTGTTAAAATAAACTCCGGCATATAGGGATTATTACTTAGGGTATTACCCTGTAATAACATTTAGGTTATGAGATTACATTAAGCTGATATTTATATTAGCTGTTAGAAAGGAATCTCTTTATAATAATAATACTAAACTACCTACCCTGTAGCTTTATAGGGCTGCTAAGCACCTACTATGCAACCCAAATGGGTGCTATGCCCAAGTTAGATTTGGAGGCCTAACGTGGAAATGGCTTTGGTAGCCGTAAGTCGATTTTTAAAAATCCCCATATAAAATAATTTTTCGGAAAGTTATTTAGGGTACCGGAGGCCCCTAGGGCGGGATATGTACGGGATGCATGTCGGAGAGTATATGAAGGAAGGCAATGCACCCTTACTAAGATCACTGTAAATAGAAAAGCGACAGTATATAATAGGCCCTAAACCACTGTAATTACAGTGGCTTTGGGGCCCAAGTTACCCTGCACTTTAAGACACCTTTTAATAAAGGGGCTTATTATTTTATTTCGAACGTTTGAAAAAGTGTTTAGCGTATAATAAATAATACCAGATTATAACAGTACGGAATTAATAGATACAATAATAAAGGCCTTTTTAATAATAGTTAAGTGCTTTTTTTGCAAGCAATCGGGATATTTCAAACGCAATTGCCCATAAAAAAAAGCACCTAAACGTCCGAAGAGGAATAAAAGGGAAAAGGAATAAGAGAAACTTTAAAAGTGCAAAACGACAAATAACCCCTTATTAAATGCGTACCGTAACCGAATTAAGCTTAAAGCGTAATTAAATCGGATTTAGTACGGCATTAAAATATAATTAGCTAATTGGCTAATTTTATAAAACGGAGCTTACGTAACGCTTATTATGATATTCCCGACTTTTTAAAACGCCGGTTAAAGCGGTAGGCCGTAGGGCTATATAGTAAGGTTTAAATCGGAAAAGGGGTTTAAAGCTATCTATTTATAAGCGGCGATTATAGATTTTAGGTAGGTATATATACTATAAGTGGGGTTAAGGTAATAAATTTCCCTTTAAAGGTTTAGGAAGCATAAAAGGGGTATTACGCCGGGCGAAAATATATTAAAAGCCGGGAATTAGAAAGCGGCTAATTATCTAACGGTAAAAGCGATTATAAAAAGGTTAAAAGATACCCGCAAATTTTCGACTATAGGATGGTCGGCCTTAAGCTTACGTTTTAAAAAACCTAAGGAAAGAGTTCCGGAAGCGTAAATTCGGGGGTATATAATAGGTTAATAGCCTAAGGTTACCACCTTTAGGCTTATAGCTATGGCTATAAATTATATAATTATAACGTATAATCCTTAATTAAATCGGTTTCCTGGAAATAGTTCCTTACTTTTGCAAATACTATTCGTTTTTTAATACGCGCGCGTTAGGCTTCGTATCGGTCCTATAACAGATATATTGAAAAAACCAGGGATTTATTTATATTATAAATATAACGTTCGTTAGGTTTAAATAAGCGCAATATTATACGCAAATATATAACGCAACTTTTATTACCAGCAAATTTATTAACGAAAATTAGCGAAAGGTTGCTGCGAAACGGGAATAAATAACGGTAAATAAGGGAAAAATAAAGGTATAATATATAAACGTTTAACCTAACGCCACATACCAGCCGCTGTAGATAGCCGCTTTTTAATCAGCATAATAAGTCACGGAAAAGTAATTAAAAAATGTTAGCGTAAAACAAAAGGTTACGGAAAGGTTATAAAGGGAAAATAAAACGTATTAATGCTATTACTGCTAATATTACTATTACTATTATTATATTATTATGGTTAATAGGAAAAAAGGAAAATTAAAATTAACCGGCTTTAAACGGCGTTAATATTAAAAAGGCCGATAAAAACAGCTAGCTAAATTTAGAAGGTACGTAACGACGTGTTTAGATCCAGAAAATATAAACCGCGCTTACCGGATCCGGGATGGAATTACGCGCTAAAATACTAAAAAATCGAAAAAACCATATAGGGATAATACTGGAACCTAATAACTACCCGGCGAAATTACGCCGCAGTTTAACAATATTAATTTTCTTTTATATATTAGGTATAGGAAGTACGGCAAAACCGCCTACTGTCAGGTATACGGATCCGGTCCAGCGTATAAAACGGGATTAGGCAATATAAAGCTAAGGTTTAGCCGTAAAATATCGGCGAAATACCGGTATTTCAGCCACAAAATATCGGTAAAATGCCGGTATTTTAGCCGTATTACGCTAACAGAACTAAACGGGATATAGACAGGTAACCGTTACAAACGTCCGTAAAAAACACAAAGGATTTATAGGGCTGGTCCTTCCGCCTTACGGGGAAAAAGGGGGGAAAAGTTAAAAAAGGATGATTTTTATCCATAACCCTTACTGTTAAAGAACTATTTTTAGGGGATTTCCCTTATATGCGATTACGTTTAAACTTACCGGTAAAAATACCATTAGCTTTTAATAATTCCAGTGCTTATTTTGCCTTTATACGAAGTTTATTCCTGATATAATTATCCTTTTTTTCGATTTTAATAGGAAAACAAGCCAGGAATGGATATTCAAAAGGACTAATTAATTGGAAATAAAAACGATTGCTATTCTGCAAACGTTATTAATTGCGGTAATAATACCGACGGCTATAATAGCTACCGTTAATAAAAGGACTTTAGCATTTAGAAATACCGGAAATGCCTTATAGGTATCTAACGATTTCGTTTCGCTTAACGATATAGCACTAAAAGCTCTCAAAGCTTAATTTATAGCTAAAGCGATACGCAAACGTTAAATTAAAAATATCCGCAGGATTACGCAAAGGAAACGATTATTCGGAAATGCAGGTAACGGCGGTAAAAATACCGGAAAACGCTGAAAAAGCCCTATATAAAACAAGATTACCTTTAAAATGCCTACCTTAAGGGAATTTATATCTTGGTAAAAAATCGCTCATTACGTAAACGATTACGAATTTATTTTAGATAGCGAAAAAGGGAAGTACAGTAAAAATCGGATAAAAGTTTAAATAATTTCCAGTAATTTCAATAACTGGAAACGGTCGTAATAAATAGCATTTAAATTTATAAATTACCCCGATAGCTTACCGCAGTTTATTTAGGTTAATTTTGTTAAATGGCTTAAAATAGGGATTAAAAACCATAATACGCGGATGCTTTAAATATTAGAAAAATTTATAGGAATTTCAGGCATTTTACAGGGGGAATATTAGCCGTTCGAAGCTTTCAAAATCCGTTAGGACCTAATGAAACTTAACTTTTTAAAATTAATTCCAAAATGAACCAGGATTACGATATTCCTTTTTAAATTCCGACCGGGAATTAGCTAAAAGGTAATACGTAAAGGGCTGCCTTATACAATAGCAGACCTTTAAATAAAAGCTTTAAAGCCCGAATAATGTTAGGGAAAATTAGGAAAATTTTGGGGGGTATAAATATGCCATTTATTTGAAAAACGGTTATTTGTGATAAATATAGGTAATTTAGGCACATTATTACGGTATATCTAGCTATACCCGGTAATATGCTATTTATTAAAGGGACCCCGGAAGCTATCCAAGGCGCGCGCTAAAATTTTATTAAAAAAAGCGATTAAAATATATAAAAAGTACTACGATAGGTATAGGCTACCAGTACCTTTTAAAAAAGGAAATTGGGTATTATTGGATATAGCGAACATTGAAATAAAAAAACCTTCGAGGAAATTATTAAATAAATAGTTAGGACCTTTTTAAATTACAGCAATAGTTAGGTCGGTAAGTTTAGCGTTTCGATTAAAATTACAGGTAAAATACCGGATATATGATATATTCCCGGCGAACTTGCTATATCCCTATAAAACAAACCGGCGAAAAGCTAGAAAATTAAAAAGTGGAAATTGAAAAAGAAAAGGCAAACCGTTTCGAAATGGATATTTTAAAAGGATATAGGGGGCTACAGAAAAAGCGGGAATACTTAATTAAATAGGCAGGTTACGATAAGTCGGAAAAATCGTAGGTTTTAAAAAGGTATATTACGGATAAAATTATAAAGGAATATAAGGCAGCCTTTCGGGAGCTGTTAAAATACCGGGGCTTACCGGTAGGAAGCCGGGGGGATTAATAAAAGTTATGCTTTACCGGTTAGGGGCCGGAAAGGCTTTATGGTATATCCTACCGTTAAAAGGCTGGAAGGAAAACAAAAGTTCAGGTTAGTATCAGCTTTTAAACGGACCAAACCGGTTAGCTACCAGGGAGGGAAGTTCGGTAAAGCGACGTATAGGACCGTAAAATTACTATATTTTACCGGCGTAATCCAGGTAAAAGCAATAGGGATTTTAAAATTACTGTATCCTGTTAGCGTAATCCAAATAAAAATAATAGGGGTTTTAAAATTACTATATCCTACCGGTATAAGCCGGGTAGGAGCGGTATGGATTTTAATTATTGTTTTTTACCGGCGGAAGCCGGGCAGGAAAGGTATAGTTCCGGGGGACGCTTTGGATATTTAAAGTGCGACATATTTAAATTTTTAGGGATATACGAAGTATAGCATACCTCGGAAACTTCCGCAAAAAGCATATTTAGCGCGATATACCAAAATGATTACCGGATTTCGGGTATTAAATATATGGGTTACGGCAAATATATATTTTAAAATGCGATATACCTAAGTCTTTAAACATATGCGAAATATAGCATATTTCGGAAGCTTTTATAAAAAGCATGCTTAGCGCGATACGCTAAAATAATTACCGGACGTTTAATACACGTCGTAATAGTACATTACTGCTTACCTGAAAGGGAAATGAGAAAATTTTCGGATAGCGCAATATAATAATACACTATTACCTAGCCAGAAAAAAATAGGAAAATTTCCGGATAATAATAGCGGACGGGTTAAAACATTCGGGTGACGGTAAATATATATCGAAAGGGAAGTTCTAATTTATATTAAAGACGGAATATAATAAATATTAATATAAATCTGGTTACGTCGGGGATATAGGGACCTTTCAATATTATAAAAGTAATATAATAAAGGAAAATCGTAATTACGAATAGCAAATAAATAATAGAAAAGGAAAATATGTTTTTTATTAATTTGCTATAGGATTTTAAAAGTACCTAAAATAAAATACCAAAAGCTAACCGGAAACTATTTAATTATATAAATTAGGATTAAAAATCTAATACCCGTTATCGGAAGCGGTAAAAGCTTTACCTAAATCTCCTATATTATTAAATATGGTAAAAAGCGAAAGGATTTAATTGTTAAAGCCCGACCCGGTTAAAACGGCAAACGTTATAGGGCTATCGGAAATTACCTGGTTAATAATAAAAATGGTAAAGGTAATGGCGATTATTTCGAAAATAACGCGCTACTTTTTAACTTAAGCGAACTGTTCGTTAATAGTTTTAAATTACATAACGACCTTATTATTAAAAATCGTAAAGCTAATAGTAACAGTATAGGTAACTTCCTATATCGCTTTACGGAAAGCGTTACGTTTAATACATTTTTAAATTTTGGTTTAACGGTTATAGCGCGCTAATTAATCGGCTAATATAATATATATAGTTTAAGCTTTTTAAATAGCTTTATTCATTACTATTTAAGTTTTAATAGATTTCGTAAAAAATTCCGGTATCCGGTCGGGCTAAATAAAATAAACCTTTTCGAAAAAACGACGGAAATTATAAGCTGGTTTTTAAATTTATTTAGGGATTTCGATATAGGATTTATTATTAATAACGTTTTTATAATAAATGCATTTGGAAAACCCCGTTACGTTATCGGAATATATTGGGAAACGTAAGTTAATAGCGAAATCCTAATTCGCCTTTCAGATTAAATATCGGCCGTAGGAAATATTACGTTCGGTATACTGCTTTTTAAAAGGAGGGATATAAATAGGATCCTAATCGTTACCCTATTAAATATTTATGGTAAATACCAGGGGGATACCGTTATATACCCTTATATAAATAAAAGTGGTTTTTATATTAAAATTAGCGTTAGGTTTATCGCTATTAAAAGTACCGCGATATTTTTCCTTATAAACGGTACGTTTTTTTTAATAGCGGTTTTTTAAAGGTACGTGAGGAGGATACCGGAAGGTTATTAGTAAAACGTTTATTTAAAGTTTTAGTATTAAAGCGAATTACCGTAATAGCGGGTATTAATAAACTGGCAATAACGGTAACGGTAGGGGTACGGCGGGATCCCGTAAGGTTATTAAATTTATTTAAGGAAATATCGTTATTATTATCGTCGTTTTTATTATCGGGTTTATAAAAGGAAAACCGGATCGAAAAACGAAAAAGGGAAAGGAAAGGCATTTTATATACCCCCGACCGCCCTATTTCTAGCAATACCGGCTTTATAAAATGGAAGGTTCCTAATTAAGCAGCAGGGTTAAACAATTATAATAAAAAATACCGGAAAATGCTAAGGAAAAAATAAAAGCGTAATTGTTAAGCTACCGACGGTATAGCGTTAGGAAGCGCCTATCGAACCTTAACCTTCCGACCGTAGAAAACAGCCGAAAAAATACCGGCGAAATTCCGGTATCCTTACCGGAAACGCTGATCCGCTACGTTTAACGGCTTAGGATAGGCCGTATTAAGAAAGGGCAATATATTAGATATACGGATCCGGTTTAGCGCATAAAGCGGGATTAGGTAATACGGAACTTAACAGGATATAGGTAAATAGCCGTTACAAATGTCCGTAAAGGATATAAGGGATTTATAAGGCTGGTTTTTCCGCTTTACGGGGAAAAAGGGGGGAAAGGTTAAAAAAGGATAATTTTCGTTTATAACCCTTATTATTGAAAAATTACTTTTTAAGGGATTTCCTCTATATGCGATTACGTTTAGCCTTACCAGCAAAAATACCACTAGCTCCCAGTAATTCCAGTGCCTATTTTGCCTTCGTACGAAGTTCATTCCTAATAATAATTTACCGCTTTAACCGGCCTTTTAAGAAGTTAGGAATATCGTAATGGGCGTTATATAAATTCCGTTTTATAGAATTAGTTAATTAGCTAATTATATTAAATGCTTCCTAACTCCTCTTTAAGCTTAATTCGGTTACAGTACGTATTTAAAAAAGGGCTATTTATCGCTTTACATTTTTTCGGGATTTCTTTTATTCCTTTTCCTTTAATTTCATTTTAAACCTTCAGGTGCTTTTTTTATAGATAATCGCGCTTAAAATATCCTGTTTATTTTTAAAGGAAATACCTAACTAATATCGAGAAAGGTTTTATTATCGTATTTATTTATTCCGTACTGCTATAAATCAGTATTATTTATTATACGCCAAATGTTCCTTTACATTTTCGAAATAAAATAATAAACCTTTTAACTTTTATTAGCTATATTATTTTAAGGTTAAGCTATTATTATAATTTACTATCGAATTTTGCTATTAGGAAAGTTATTAAAGCTATAGGAGTTTAATTCCTAGCGCCGGTATTATACCGTTCCGTATCCTAACGTACTAGGAAATTAAATAAAGTTTTTCCGTTATACTAGCATATCGTTATTAAAGCAAGCTTAACTTTCCTTTTTTTCCGTACGTTTCCTAAATCCGTTTCGAGTTTTCGTAAAAACGTTTAAGGATCCGCATTTTAGGCTGCTTTATTAGCAGATGCGTATTTTAAATATTGTATTTTAAAATTCCCGAAACGGCTATAAACGTAAAAGAATTAGGCTTATAAATTTTTTATTGCTAACTTATCGGTAGTTATTTTTATACGTATTTTTAAAAGCTAAATTTCGAAGCTTTCCTTTATAAAATTTGGTAAATGCGGTAATTACTACCGATAGTCGTAATTTAATATCCTTTTCGCTAGTAACCCGAATATTGGAAAATGGACTTTTATAAAATGTTACTGAACCGATACGTAACTGATATATATGCATATTAAAAAACGAATTGTATTTATAAAGGTAAAGAACTATTTATAAAAAACCGATTTAGCCGAAGACTGTACGCTATAAATAATAATTTATAGTTATAGCTATAAGTTTAAAGGTGGTGGCCTTAAGCCATTAACCTATTACATTTATAAGCCAAATAGAAACATTTCCTTTTATTTCTTTGTAAATCCTTTCACACAATTAGTTAGACTAGGGAATAATTTTCGCATTTTTTATATTTAATCCATTTAATAGGTAAATTAATATAGGGTTACGGCAGGGTTTTAGCGGGTAATAATCGTATTTAAGCTCGGTCTTTATATAATTACATTAAACTTTTATTAATTTTAACTGCATTTCTTCTACGAATCTAACGGGTATGCCGTTATATTTTCTAGATTTAGCAAGCCGTTCTTTTATCAGCTTTCCACGTATTAATTCTTCTTTAATTTTGTTAATCCCGCCTTTTTTCTTTGATATTAACAATAGCAATGTCGGTATTTATAAATAATTCCTTTCCCGTAAAATCGCTATTATTGTTTGCATTTCACTTATTCCTTTTTCAATATTTCGTAATTACCTTCATGTTTTTTAAGTGTCTTATTTTGGCTATTCCAACTGTATTTCTATAAAAAAAGGGGCGTATGCGTATAATTAGAAAATGTTACGAAATGGAACAATTATAAAATTTCCCCTTTTCTTCTCACGTTGTTTTTCTGTAATTTTTCGCTAATTTATCTTTTTTCCAAACCTTTCTTTGAAAAATTAAGTCATGCAATATATTTTAACTTTAAATTTAATACCTAAGCCCTGAAAATTAATGCGTTGACGATACTGACATATATTTCCTTTTAATTTCTATAACCCTAATTTAGCTGGTATACTTAATATATTTAAATGCTAAACCCATTATATATTGGTATTATCACAAGAAAAAGGCTGGTAAAAGCGGGCTTTATATATTAGCTTACGGCGAAATCATTTCGGTTTCTGGTTAAACTTTAAATACCGTTATTCATATTATATCTACATTTTTACTCTATTACCAACTCGTATAATATATATCCGTCGTAAAAAACGTTTCCAAACTGCATATTTCAATATAAAAAACCCTAAAATGGTTTATTTCCTTGTATAAAGCTAACGCGTAATTGCTTATACCCTATTAAAACTAGCTTAACTTGATTTAAAAAAGCGAAAATACGCTATATTAGGCATTTAAAACTATTTATAAAGTATTTTTATTAAGCAATTCCCCGGTAATTTCTCGTTAGCTTTTTAAACATACTAATATTATTATTCGTTTTAATTTTACCGCGGGCCTTACCACTTAAAACGTTCAAAGAAATATTAAAAATATCCGTACTAAAAAGAAAATAGCGAATTTATATTAGGCTTTCACATTATGCATAAACTTTTTAAGTATATAGGTAAGGTCAGCCTTTTAATTAATAAAGCGGTAACCTTCCTATAAACTTAAGGTAAATTTCCGGACGCCCGCTTTCATATAGGCAAAAAAACCATTTCCTTTAATGCTGGTTTAACCGATATATATAAATTCATTTACCCTGTTCAGCTTATATAAGCCATAAGGAGTTTCTGCTTATCTGATTTTCTATGCGACCCTATAAAAACCCTTATCGGGAGAAAATTCGGGTCGCTTCGACCTTTCCGCGTATCCGCTGCGTGTTATACAGGTGGGTGGGAGGTTTTTCCGTTCCTTATATAGCCAGTATGTAAGAGAGAGAGTTGGTGTCGTTGGGTCGCGGCGTAGTTTCTGGTTTAACCGATAATAATAACAAAAATTCTAATATTGAAAAACAAATTCGAGAAAAATAAAGGTCGTTATAGTAATAATAATAGCGTTATAAAGGGTTCCACTAAAAAAAAGGAAAAAGATAGAAAAAATTATAAATCTAGCGGATAATAAGGAAAAGGTAGTTGAAAAGAGTTACCCGACGAAAAAAAGCTTTAAAAGGTAATTTATTAAATTGCTTAATAATTTCCGCTATTTTGCATTTATTTCTGGTTTAACTCGGCACTTAAATTTGGTTTTTCTTTCGCTTTATAGGTTTATATATCTTTCGGTATTCTTTTATATATGTATTAATTCTCTGATTTTTCTTTTTTTATATAAATTACTGCTAACTTATATTAACCTTCTCGAGATTAAATTGATTATCGAATTTTAAGCCTTTTTGCTAGGTTTTATAAATTTAGCTTTTCGAGCTTAAAAAGCTGTACCTTTTATCCCCCTTTCGAATTTGCCACTTTATTACGGTAAACCTTATTTTCCCGCTTTTTTTCCTTCGCTTTCGGTTCTCATTTGTCGATAGAATTCGTTATAAAGGTATAATTTAAGATTCGTTTAACATTAAAAATTATCGCGCGACGGTTGCCGTAGCTTCCTAATAATTTAACGCTAATAGTAATATATTTAGGATTTTCGCTAATAATTCAAAGCCTCTTTTTAAAATCGGAGTAATATTCCAATACGTATATTATCATTTTTCACGTCTAACTGACATTATATTTTATATTTACGTTAGGGGCTTTTCTTAACGTTGAATATCCTTTTAAACCTACATTTTTCTTTTTTAATTATATAAATAAAAAACTTTCCGCTTTATAAAAACTACGGTAAAATATTAATTTTATCTTTTTAGTTTATCACGGTTTATTTTCGTTCATTATTTAACCTTGAACATTTACCGCTGCTGTTTTTTTTCAATTCCTAATACAATTATATTTATAAATTTCTCCCCGATTCATTCCGTTTATTTAAATCGTTATATTATACGTTGTAAGGTTAAGGTTTTTTTTCCACGTTTAGATTTAGCTTAAATAGCCCGATATACCGTACTAATCTTTTTATATCCCACTGATTCGCAATAACGTTTCCAAACTAGCTATATAACCATTTAACTAAATTTTTATAAATAAAAGAAAACTTCGGCTTTTAATAACTTTTAAGGGGTTTCTTTTTATACAACCTTGTAATGATTTTGAAATACCACTTTTAGTGTTTTTGTTAGGGCTTTCGCTGCCCTTTTTAATCTTTTTACGGTTACGTTGAGTTTATAATATATTAGCGCCATATAACCTATAGCCGCCTTAATAGCCGCTAAATATATATATTTTATTTTAACAGCGGTAAATTTATATACGATTACTGCTAAACTTATTAAAAATAGCTGTTAATGCGCCATTCTTTTGTAAACTTTCGCTATATATTATGTTTAGATTATCTTCTAATTAACATATAGCTTTAAAATCCTAAGGCTTTGGATACCATTTTAGGATTAATATGAATTTCTTTTAAAAGTAACGGCTAAATTATCAGCGTCTTTTTTTCTCAACATTATTTAAAATAATTAGTATTTTTTATAGTCGCATTTTGCTTTAAACCTTTTTCCTTACGATACCTAAATTTTATTTTCCACGTTTAAAATTCTAGTTGCTTGGGTTTCAGTATAATTAAAGCTAAATATATTCGAATCGTTTCTAAACCTAATAGCCGCGATCCCCTTTACCTTTCTTGGTTTTTTTATAAAGATTTATTATGTATAGTATAAATAGTATAGGTAAAACAGATTACCTTTAGGGTACCCCGTTAAGTTTTGCAACGACATCGACTCTTATTTCGCTTTATTTCAATAGCAAAAATTAGCTAACACTATAGGTGTTTAATGAAATATTTTAAGATTTACCAACTTTCCTTTTATTATTTATATTATATGTAAGAAAGCTTTATTAAATCCTATTAAGAAGTAAAAACGGTCCCAAATATCATCTTTACTAATAATATAAACCTAATTGACTTTGATATTAACGTAACTATAACGGCGAAGACCGTAAAGATAATGGAAAAATATAAAATTAATTTAAGTATAATATATTGTAAAGTTCTTTAAAAGGAATAGCGTATTAATAGCTAACGAAACTTATAAGCGAGTGAGATACGCGTTATAATATCGCGATATTCAACCTCTACTTTAACCTAATAACGCTAAAAATCTATTTAAACTATTCGGAATTATATATATTGGACATTCCTACTTTTTCCTAATATTTACGTGCATTATATCTGGTTTTACCGTAAATGCAATACTGCTAATAAATCGTTATTACTTTCCTTTTTTAACCTTTATAATTGCGTATTTTTTACTATAGCTATCTATTTAATATTTACTAATCTAAAATATTTCATACCTTATTTATAATAAATAACCTTCCGAATCAGATATGTATTTTTTTTAATTTTCCGGCGTTTGTTTAACATTTCGTTCGCTTTATATAACGAAGCAGTTTCGGCTTTAAAAAAAGCCATTTAATATATAGTTAAACTTATCCCCTTCGCAAATTAGTTTATAGCCGTTAATATAAATATTGAAAAGCTATTGTAGTAATTAGAAATTCGGGTTTTAATATGTTCGGATTGCGAAATTGCTTTTTTAATTGTCCGCGGCGTTTTAAAGGTTTAAAATTCAGGGTTATTTAAAAGCGTTTTTAAGGGAATTGAAATCCGTAACCTTTTATTCAGCTTTTTTAAAATCGAATCCGAATTAAAAAAAAACAAAAGCAGCTTTTGGAAACCTTTTCGAATGTTTTTTCGGTTATAAAGGTAAAAATGCCGCTTTAACCGCTGAAAGAAATTCGATTTTAATTACGTAATTAACGTACGACTTTATTAGGTTTTCGATTCATTAACCGTACGCCTTTTTTAACGGGCTAAAATATTTAACGTTAAGCGGCTAAAGGAAATAAAATAAATAAGGAAATATATAAAGCGTAATAATATTATATTTTTAATAATAACATTCGAAATCTGTTAAATAGTAACTTTTATAGCCGTTTAATATTAATAGATAATAGGACCTTTTTTGCGAATTGTAATATGTTTATCGAAATGCTGAATTTATTTTAAACCGAGCTCGTTTGTAATTTACCCGTTAATATTCGTTAAAATAACCCAATTATATGGAAGGTTGGTTTTTAAATACTAATTAGCTAAGTAATATTGCCTTTTAACGATAATAAAAAGGGGGATCACCTAAACGTAATAGTTGGCCTTTTAAATAACTATAGCCAATTCCCAATTATTAAAATAAATTAGCTTTGTTTTATTACGGCTTTTTAACGTTATAATAACTATAATAGCGGCGATTATACCTATAAAAAAGCCAGTTTCGTCGAAATTATAAATATTGTTATTTAAAATGCTATATTTAGCTATAGTATTCCGTATAAATCTAAACTAAATGAAAACGAATTTAGGATTTTCGCATTTAGCTTTTTAATAATCGTAGTTTCGAATTTATCGCGTACCGAGCTTTATATAACGCTTAACGAAATTTATAACCCAGTTTTCGCCAATAATATACGTGTTATACTCGGTAAACTGTCGAATATATAAATTTATTTACCTTGTTCGGTTTATATAAGCCATAGGGAGTTTCTGCTTATTTAATTTTCTATGCGACCTTATAAAAACCCTTATCGGGAAAAAATTCGGGTCGTTTTAATTTTTCCTTATATCCGCTACGTATTATACAAATAGGTAAAAGGTTTTTCCGTCCTTCCCGTAACTAATATATAAAAGAAAAAGTTAATATCGTTAGGTTATAGCGTTATTTCGGCGGGTAATTGTTAGGTTTCGGTATTATTTTTAAATGGTTACCGTGGTTATTGTTAATATTTTAGGGTACGGTTTCCTTTAGGTCCGGTAGGCGCGTTTCATATTTTCCGTATCTAAATATATCGTTACGTACCTTCCGGATCCGGTTAGCCTTCTTTTTATTTACCTTCCTAATATTAGCTTTCTTAAAGCCCGTTGGTTTTAACTTTCCTTTGTTCCTATCAACCCTAATAACGGTAATAGTAATAACAATATTAATAATTACCGTATTAATATATTTTACTTTTTTTTACGACCCTTTTTCGATTTTCCTTTTCGCGCTAACCCTTTTTAGCTATTTCGCCGTAACCCATTATACCGCTTAAACGTTTAGCTGTTATTATACTTAAACTTATGTTTACTAAAAAGCGGTTAGCTAAAGCGGCTAAAGTATAACGTTAAGCTAAACATTGATAAGTCGTTTTTTTTCTTTTATATAGGTTTCCCTTTTCCCGCGGTAATTTTACGCTAACCTTTTTTAATATATTTGCCGGTAGTAAAAGTTGCGTTATATATTTCCGTATAATATTACGGTCCTTTAAATTAAAAAAGCGCTATATTTATATTACAAATATATCCCCCGTTTTATATAGATTACCGTTTTTATGACTTCGTTAATTTTTCCTTTAAATTTCCAATTTAAAAAATGCGTTCATTATCGGGATATTAAAAAGGCTAATAAAAACGGCCTTTATAGTTATACTAATAGCGAAACTATATTAATATCGGGTATAGCTTTTAATAAAACCACTAAAAAGGTTTTCGAAATCCAGTTTAATAAAACGGATTATAACATTTTTACGCTATTCGTTAGTATCGTAAATAAACTAACGATTTTAAAGGTAATACCTAAACTGTAAGTCTTTTTTTCCTTTCCTTTTTGCATCGTAATTACCGTTCGGTTATTAATATTTTACTAGTAGCCCGGGTATTTTAAAGCCCAAAAAGATAAGTTATTTAAAAAAATTTACGCCGTTTATAAAGCGTATTCGCTTAACAATTCGGCCGCGGTTTTCCTTTATCCCGAAAATAACGCAAATACGATAGCTATTTATTGCGATTTTTATGCGATAATATTTAGCGATATAAAAAACAGACGTTTTTAAGTGGAATATTTGCGTATTGCCGGAAAAAATAACGAAACTATTACGTTAATGGTTAATCCCGCTATTATCGCTTTTTCCGTAAAGCGCGAAAAGTTAGTCGTATTATAGCGATTTATCGCTAAGGTTTACCTGCATAATTGCGGCGTCCTTTCCGCTTTTACGGCCGTTTTTCCTACCGGTAAGCATTTAGCTGGTAAAAGGCCTATAAAAAAGCCTGCTTATAATTCTAATTCGGACGTCGTTATTACCGATAATAAGGCGGGAAAGGAGGAAAAAAAAGATAACGGTTGCGGTAAGGTTACTGAAAAAGGTAAAGAAAAGGAAGATAAAAAGGGAAAAAAAGGTCAGGAAAAAAAGGAAAGGGAAAAGGAAAAAAAGGAAAGGGAAAAGGAAAAAAAGGGGGATAAAAAGGAAAAGGGTAACGGTAAAAAATGATTCTGGTTATAGTTTTCCGGGTATTATAAGGTCGGCGTTATTTTATAGGTACCTTTTAGTATTTCTAATATTAGGTTAGTTCGGCGTTTTAAGGTTAGCTTTTCTATTTAAGCTTTTTAATACCTAATAGATTTTATTTATTTTTTATATTACTGTTATATTAATAATTATAGGGATTGCCTCTCGTTAAAGGGTCGCTGTAAGTTATATTTAGGTTAGGTTAGCCCTTTAGACCTTTTTTTGCGGGGTTTTACGGGCTCCGCTTTTCGGGGCTAAAGCCGGAAGCCCTTTATCCCTTTTCCTAGTACGCCGCCTCGTTACGGCGACCTTTCTTTTCCCTTTTTTTTCCTTGTATTTTTGTTTCTTATTTATATATAATACTCGTTATAAGGGCGTAACTGGGGATTTTTTTTATTTTTATAAATTAGGGCGTAACGGTTGTTACGTCCCTTTAGCAATTTAACGCCGTTACCAATATATCCGGTATTTATTAGAAAAGGCTTTTCCGTTTTTCGGCTAAATTTGGGCAGTTTTTTAGCACGTATACCACAATTTCCGGGGCTTAGCCGTAAGTGTACGTTTCGTTTACGCCGGGGACCTTCCGTAACGCTAGGTAGGCCTTTTGTTGAAAGGTGTCTTAGAATGCAGGGTAATTGCGGCCCTATAGCCACTGTAATTACAATAGTTTAAGGCTTATATTGTATATTGTCGCTTTTCTATTTACAGTAATTTTAGTAAGGTTGTATTGCTTTCCTTCATATACCTTCCGATATATATCCCGTATATATCCCGCTTTAAAAGCTTCCGGTACCCCAAGTAACTTTCCGAAAAATTATTTTATATGGGATTTTTTAAAAATAAACTTACGGCTACCAAAGCCATTTCCGCGTTAGGCTTTTAAATTTAACCTAGGCGTGGCACTTATTTGGGTTATAGGGTAGGTATATGGCGGCCCTATAAAGGTATAACGTAGCCTTTAGTGCGTGCACCTTATGCATTTTCAATGCATTGCACTTATCTACAATACTACGTATATAGGGTAGGTCTAATAATGCAAATAGCATTTGGGCTAATATGCACCTTAAAGTAATACAATTAGTTACAGGGTAGGTAGTTTGGTATTATTCTTATAAAGAGATTCCTTTCTAGCAGCTAATATAAATATCAGCCTAGGGTAATCTCACAACCTAAATATTACCATAGGGTAGGTACCCTAGGTAATAATCCCTGTATGCCGGAGCTTATTTTAATACCTTTAGCTTTACCCTTTCTGTTTTTAATTAGATTAGGAGGGAAATTTCAGCTTTATAAAGGTTACGGTAAAATAATAGCCTTTTTTTCCCGGTTTATCCCGGGTAACTTCCGCCTATTATTTAATTTTCGGTACTTAAATTCGCTATCAGCTATATTAGCTTTTTAAAATTACCGTATCGGTTAGTTTTTAGCCGATTTAATCCAATGCTTTTTCCTTTTATTTTTCCTTTTTCGGGGTCGTTACGATCCCTTTACGACGTAATTTTGCTTTTGCCGTTCGGTATATAAAGCTTATTTTATTTTATATCCTGTTCTTTCGCAATAACCTATTAAAGTTAATTACCCGACCGTTTAGCTAAATTTCGAACGGGGGGATTTATGTTTCCAATTCGAATAGCGTATAAGGGGTACTTTTGTAAACCTTTATAACCTTTTTCAGATATTTACTTTAGATTTTCGCAAAGGTTTTTACCGTTTTTTTAGGTCCTTTCGAAATCGTATTAAATTCGTAATAAATTAAAGCGGTGAATTTTACTATTACTTTAATTACCATTAAATAAAAATACCTTATTTTAATAAACGTTGGTTTTTAGGTAATTACAGTTAGGCATATAAAAAATAGCTGCTAATATACTATTTTCTTTTAAATTTTCGTTATATAATATATTTAAATTATCTTCGAATTTATCCATAATCCTAATATCCATACGTCTTTTTGTATTCCTACGGGCTTTATTGTAACTTTTCCAAAACGTAATAAAAGGGTAAAAGGGGCTTTTTTTCCTAATTATCTATGGCAGCTAATAGTTACCAGGGTCGAATTACGTCCCGAATTTTTTTACCTATAGTAAATAATTTCGGTAAGCCGCTTTTAGCGTTTTATTCGTATTAACGTCGAAATTAAAAATGTTAATATCGTTTGCGAACCCGATTGGAATTATTTTTTTTAGTTTTTCTTAGCTTTTTATATAGTTTTGCGGTATATAAGATAAATAATATAAAAGAAATGGGGGAATTTTGCGGTATTTTATTAGGTATTTGTAACGCTTTTAAATTTTTATCGTTAAAATGGAAAGCTGTTATTTTATCGCTAAAAAAGTTTTATAATAGTTTTATAACCTATCCCGGATATCTGAATTTTTTAAGCTTATCGAAAAAATATATATATAATACCGTATTAAAAGCCCTATTAATATCGCACGAAAATAGGCTAATTATTGCTTTCGAATTTTACGCCGTTACGATTATTTCCGTAAGTAGTTTTATTACTATTTCGGTAAATTTATATTATCGGTTACCTATTTATTCGTTAGCTAATAGCAAATAGGTTTTTATAGCGTTACGGATCTTTTCCGCTAATATCTTTTTTAACATTTTCTTTATTATTTTTAATAAAACTATCGGTTATTATATTCCCATTATATGCGGGTTTTTCCTAAGCTTTTATAGTATTATAATCCGCAATTTCCGGACTTTTACTGGATAATAGCCGAAATGCGTATATATTATAATTAGTTCCGTAAATACCTTAAAAAAAGGGGGTTTATAGTTAAAAAGCTGCTAATAGGGATTCCGGTTAGCTTTAAGGCTTTTTACAGGCCTATTTTTTTTAAGTTCCTTGTTACGTTCCCGTCTGTTATTTTACGGTAAATTTCGAATTTCCCTTTATTTTTCCCCTTTATTAAATTACGTTTATCTGATATTTTAACGGTTAATTCCGGGAAAAATTTAGCTTTAAAGGCCGCTTTTTTTACTTTCCGGGTTACGGTAATTCCGCTTTTAGGTAAATTTAATATTAATAGGGAAAAAGGTAATAAAGGTAAATAATTCCGGTTTTTCGCTTATTTCCGTATCAATTATATGCTTTTTGCGTTTTTCTTTTTATTTATTTTATATATAACCATACGCTATATATATTTCGCTATTTTTTAATAGCCTTTTTTTTCGCTTTTATCATTTAGCGTATTTCTGTTTTTGGTTCCTTTATATATAAGCGTTTCCATTTCCTTTCCGCATTATGTTTTTTATGGAATAGCTATAAGATTTTTTCGTTTTATTAGCTATATTTTCCCGGTTTCCTTTTTACCTTTAGGATTATTAGGTTTCGTATTTCGAAAATCGTTTACAATAGTTTATTTATTTTACGGTTAATCGTTTCGGGTTTATAAAAGGGGGTCCGCGCTAGTTTTATCTTTTATTTAATAAAAGCCTTTATAGTTTTTCTATATATTTTCCGCTAATTCCATTTTTTTCCGTTTTTTTATTTAGCTTTTTCGTATTTTTCCGAATTATTATTATTATCCCTATATAATTACTGCTATTTTACCGCTATTTTTCTAATTTTTCCGTTTGGATATTACTAATTACCTATATTAAATTTATTGTTATATTTCTATAATTGGTTATTAATTTTATAAAGGTATTACGGTAAATAAATAATCGCATTTTCCAGGTATTTATTAATCCTATTAGTTTAGCTATTTCGGTATATATTGGAAGGTTTTTTTCCGTTTAGTTATTTATTTGTCATAATATAGGTTAAAATCCCCGATTATTACGCTATAGCTTTTCGGGGTAATATCCGTAAAGGTATTAAAAGGGGTTTTTTAATCGGTTATCGTTATATTTTTAAAGGTTAATAAATATACCGATTAAATTATTATATTATAATTTTCGGTTTTAATTGTTATATGGTATTAATTTAATATTACTTCGTAATTAATAATATATAGCGTTAATTTTATATAAATAACTATCTTTACTATCGGGGTTTCCGGCTGGTTATTTTCGCTATTTTCGGTTTCGTCCTATTTATTACGGGGTTTCCGTTTCCTTTTTTCGTATATATACTGGATAATCTTTTTACCGGTTTATTCCGGGCATTTTATCGTTCCTGTTTTTATTTTAAAGGGCTTTTAAATCGCTAATATATTAAAATTACCACTTTTCGCTATTAGCGCGTTTAAAAGCCCTGGTTTTTTCCCTATATTTTATTATAGGATTTTTAATATATAGGGTCAGGGGGGGTTAAGGTTAATTATGGTATATTATTTTATAGTTTAAAAAAGGTCCTTTTTCCGGTAATATTCGCTTAACGGCCGTTGCGATATAACGGCGGTAATTAACTGCCTAAAAAGGTTTCAAATGTGCTATTATTAGTATCCGCTATTAAAGCGACCGTTTTAGTCGGTTTTCCAGCTTTTCGATTATTAATTGCTTTCGTTAAACCTTTATTCCTATTTCTGCTTTTTGCTTTTTAACTTCCGGGTAGCGGGTTATTTTCCGTTATTTTTATAACTTTTTAAATACCCGTTTCCGTTAAGGGTTAAACGAGCTTTTATAATACCGTTAGTGTTGTTACTTTTTCCCCTTTAAGGGGAAAGGGCGGTAACGCCGTTATTAGTAATATTAGTATTGGTATAAGCTAGGGGGGTTTCCGTAAGGTAATTATAATTTATCCGCTATATTTTGCGAATATCATAAATTTCGAATGCCAGGTTTCCCTGCTTTTTTACTATATATCCCTTTTTATTAGGCATTTTTAGTAACATAATAGGTAATTTAGCCGATTATAAAATACGTAAAAGGTATCGCTTATATTTCCCGGAAATTTCCTTTCGGTATTTCCCTTTTTTTTTATATTTATTATTATTATAACCCTTTTTTTTATATTACGCGTATTTCGTTTCCGATTTATATTAATAGCTTTTATAGCCCTATTACTAATATTAATAGCATTAATATATTCCTAATTTAAAGTTATAAAAGCGGTATAAATATATCGTATTATCCTATTTTAAATAGTTTTTTTATAATTGGATTGCTTTTTTAAGGTTTGTAATTTAAATAAACGCAATTATAGCCGGTTTATTGCTTTACCGTTTTTATACCGTTACCTTTAATTTAACAATCTTTTTTACGCTATTTCCGGTATTTAATTATCTAATTAGGTTAAACCCGAATTTTATATGGCTTTTTTCGTCGAAAAAATGTTAAAAGGAATCCGACAGGAGCCCGGTCGCTATTACCGTAATCGTCGGTTTTTTAATATAAACTGTTTATTTTCGCTGGTTTTTAACGAACGCCTTATACTATAAAGTTAGTTTAATCCTTTTGCTATTTTGGTTTAAGGGGTTTTTCGCTTTATTTTCTGCTTTTAATCGGAAATCTGCATTTTAAAAATGGAATTTAATATTTCCTAATAGGTATTAATAGGTCGCTATTACGTAACCGGGACCTATTATTCGGTTATATATTTCGATTATTTGCTTTAAGGTTAACTTTTAGATATTTTCCCCCTTTTTAATTATCAGGACTTTATCGTTAATAATCGGGGGCGGAAATAAAGGTTTCGTTATATACGGATTGCGTTTAATATTTTAAAAAGTCGCCGTAATTTATACCTAAATCCGCGCTTTTTCCTTTGTTTTTTTTCGAATTTATTTTCTTTTTAATCCGTTCGAAAGCCGTAATAATTATACCGGTTATAACGGGGTTATCAGTACTGGGTTATTCGGTCGTTTTAATTAGTTCGGTTATAATAGCTTATTTATTTAAACGGTAAACGAAACCCGTAAATAAGCAGCCGGTTACGCTTTCCTTTTTTCGGTTATTAGCTTTTAAGAGGTATTTTTTCGCATTTTTAACGAATTCCCCGATAAATCCGGGTAGCTTATTCTTTGCTATAACGTTTATTCGGGATAATATGCGTTTTTATTCTGTAATTTATCCTGCTTAACCCGTCGTTTCGGTCGCAATATGGAAAACCGCAGCTTTTTTTTAATTAGCGCCGTAACGTTACCGGGATTTATTATTAAGCGCGTCGCGCCCCTAAAGGTAATTGAAGCGCTTTATTAAACGGGAGCTTTAAATTCGTGATATAGCGGCTGGTATCGGGTTGCTAGCCGTTTTTTGTTCAGGAAAAGTTTATATTTCCTTTAGTAATATAACGGCAAATATGTATTTTAACTCCGAGTTCCTTATTTAACGGTACTAAATTACGGCAAATCTATTCCCGATTAAAACGGTAGGTTTATCCGTAATTAGGCGTTAGTAAATCGCTTTTACCCGGAATCTTTTCCCGCTCTTAATATAAAGCTAGCTTTAGACCGGGTTTAGGATAACTTTTTGCCGTTTTAACTATAAAGCCCTAAAATTAAATTTCGGGGTATCCTTAGGATTATATAAAACAATATAGGTTTTAGTTATCTGTCGATATCCATTTCGCATTCCGTTACTTTTATAATAGTTAAAAAGATCCGGTTTAAGATTATACCTAACGCTTTTAAATATCCTAACCGGATTTTTTTCGCGTTTAATTTTATAGCGCATTTTTCGTTTATTGCTATATAATATTTATATCCTGAGTATATTAAAATATTAACGAATTAGCTATTATTTAATAATATAAAGGTGGTTAACGAAAAACCGTTTATATTTTTTTTAATTGCCAATAGTTTTTTTTTCTATTTCCGTAAGGGGGATTTTTTACTTGTTATAAATTCATTACATAGGTTTCCGTATTCCCGATTAAAATTTAGCCCAAAGGTTATTTGTTTTTTTAATATTTTTAGCCCTAGGTTTTTTTTTAGCGGTATTCGTCGTTATAAATCGGATAGGTATTCGAAAAAAGCATTTTTAACGGCGGTAAAACCTATCGCTATATTTAAAATAGGCCCCCGATTTGCGTTTTGCTTAGTATTATTCGGGGGGTTATTTACGCTACGCGTAAACGGTTTTAGCCCGCGGGTTAGGTACGAGTTATATTTATTCCTATTATTAACGTATTTTTATTGGGATTTTTCTATCCTCCTAACCTTATTATTAAAACCTATAACGGGTATTTTCGCTTATAATTGATTATTTTTAAATTTTAGGCAATATAACGGTATACCGCTACCGTTTAATCCTATTTTAAAATATCGTTTTATACCGCTACGGCCGCATTTCGTAAGCGAAAAAATGCGGTTTCGAAGGTAGTTGATTTTAATTTCGTTGGATTACCCTAAACCTTCTGCTATTACTAATAATATTTTGAATTATGTATAAAATTATGCGAATATTTATTTAAATGCTATCCGTTTTGCTTTAAATTGCGCTAAAGTTTACGATTTTTATAAAATTTATCGAAAGTTAAAGTTAGGTAACCGAAAAATATATTAGGGTTATACGCTTTAGCGTAACCGCTATGTTTGTAATATATTCGGATAATTCCCTAAAGTTCGGGTATTAATAAGGTCTAACTAAATTCGAATTAGTTTTATATATCGCTGATAAATAAAGCGTCCCGTTTAAATTTATAAGCTACGCTTTATTTCCATATTATAAACGATGCGCCGTCGCTGTTAGGCCCTTTTAATCTACAGTCGGAGGACAAAAGTATCGGTAATTTTTTCACCCCGCACCCAACCCTCGTCATCACCATTCCGATTAATTCTGGCACTGCAACACAACTACGGCTTCAATTTATATAATAAATATATAGCTAAATTGAGCAAAATCTGTAAATTACGTCAGGCTATTTTTAATACTTTGTATACCAACCCTTAGCCTTAATAACGGCCTCCAATCTGTAACGCATACTTAAAGCTAGGTTTTCAAGCACCCCTTCTGCCAATTCGTCCCACGCCGCAATAGCGGCCTTAATCAACTTATTCCGGCTTTTTTCGGTTTTAGAAAGGGTAGCTAATTCCGGATTTCTTTTGTAAATAGCTTCCTTAAGCAATTTCCATAGATTTTCGATAGGGTTAAGATCAGGAGAATTTGGCGGCCATTCGATAATTTCAACCCCGTGCTTGTCAGCCCACGGATAAAGCCATTCGTGGACTTTATAGCACGCGTACATAGGTGCGTTATCTTAAACAAATACGCTACCAGGCTCGCATATTATTAGGAGATTTTCTTATAGGCATTGGAATATAATCCGGCCTGTAACTCCGTTCTTTTTAGAAAAGGGGTCTCTATATATAGGCCATAACGCGGTACGAAATTTCCACGAAAACGCGGCCTAAAACATTTGGCCGTGTTTCGACGGCTTTTTTTTTAGCTGTACATTTTTAGGATTTAATTTATTTTCCTTGCAATTAAAAATGGTAAAGTTAGAAACGTTAACGTAAAGGTATAGGTTTAAGGGTTAACTTTGCGGGTTTGTACTATACGCGCTTCGTACGATTTCCTTTACCACGTACGATAGTCGATTCGTTAGAAAAAATCCAGCGTTTCTAAAGGTAGGTATGTAGGTCTACGTATTTCTCAGTAAAAGCTAGGCGCTGTAAAGCATTTTCCAAGGTTAGGCGAGGCCTCCGGACTGCAGGGCGGTGCTGGATACCCAATTTCCCAAAGGCCCCGATTACAGTTTTAATACTGCATTCCAAACGGCAAATAGCCAATAAATCAGCCGGCTTAATAAAAGGGTCGTTATCGATAGCCTTTAGGAAATCACTGATATTATTCTGGGAAAAGGTAAGGGGTCGCCCTAAACGAGGTTGTAATATAGCCGATTCTTAGTTATTATATCTCGATAAAATGCCATAAACGGTATTCCGGGAAATATCGTATTTAGCCGCTAACGCGCGTATAAAAACGCCAATTGCATATTTTATTACAATTTTCGTCCTTTTATAAGGGGAATGCTCCCCTATTGGATTTTCCGGCCCTCGTTTGGGTATATTATGGGTATTGGAAAGAAAAGAGAGTGTGTTGTTGAGTCGGTGTGAAATGCGGGGTTGAAAAAAAATTACCGATACTTTTGTCTTCCGACTGTACACCCTAGGTAGGCATATGCTGAACACGTAACTACAATCCAGGCCATAGCCTCACCTTACGAAAAGTGCACCTTAAATGCGCTTTATGTACCTCCAGGCCTAGCGCCTATACGTAAGCCAAATGCGCCCTAAGCGCACTTTGGGTTACGCATTCGCGCCTTATATATAAAGAAGGTAGCTAGGCCTAGCCTGTATTGCTAGGATCAGGAGGGCAATCAATATTCCCCTTACCATTTCGCATGGTAGATTGGTTCACTTACATCGCCTACCCCGCAATGCCCCCAGTTAGCCCCTACCCAGGGCATAACAGTCGCTATTATATACGGGGAGGTTTTTTAGGGGCTTCCTTTTTATTATTATCATAATTTGTTAGGGTTAGTTCGGGTCCGGGTTGGTTTTAGTTCGCGCGGCATTTAATTCCATAAACCGTCGTTCCGTTTACTTTAAACGTCGCAATATATCCGTAAACTGCATAGGGGGGGTTAGGTTATGCCATTATAATTATTTTAAGGTAAAAAAAAGCAGCTAAAATATTACGGGCTAAGCTACGAGCCGTTTATTGGGAGGTGCCAAAATGGAATTATTTAGGTGCTTACCGGGAAAGGCTCGTAGGTATATCTAATTAAAGGAAGTGGTAGGTTTATATATATTGGTTAGGGCGGCGGGCCGCGGGTAGGTCTTATCGTTCCTTATTTAAGGTTCAGCTATAAGGGGCGTAGCCCTTTGCTATAAGGTCCGTGCCTCCAGTTCGGAACTATAACATTATATAATTAAAATCGAGTTTTTTTTAGCGTTTAAAGTGGTATTTTTTACCTTTATATCTGAAAGAAACATTTAAAAAGGTTTTTAAAAGGCTAACTTTGCTTTTTTTTAATCTAAATTCGGTTTTAAAAAAGCTGGATATAAGGTTACGGATTTTAATTCCCCTGTAAATACCTTTAAATAACCCCGAATTTTGGACTTTTAAAACGCCCTAAATAGCTAAAAAAGCAATTTAGCAATCCGAACATATTAAAACCTGAATTTCTAATTACCGGAATAGCTTTCTAATTGTTCGTACACTAAAATGTGGACTGGTTTAGCGGATATCCGAAAACAGTCTCGTAAAAACGTGCAGCATTATCAAATATATGTTACTGTAGTATTCTTTATTGTTCCATAATCTCTTTTTTTCCTACTATTCCTATTATACGAAGGATAGCAGGTTTATATACATATACTGGCGGGATTGGACTGCCCTCGTACAAAGGTAATCTTAATTCCTATATGATCGGTATATCCGGAAATCGTACGACGTTAAAACGTGTAATTTCCGTACCGGAACGCGTGCGTATTTCGTGCGTATTCGAAGCATTAGGAAAATCCCGTTTTTTAGAAACGGCACCGCCGGTATATAAGGCTTTACGGCGTAAGGACCGTTATAGGGCCCCGTATCCCTTTAGCTACGTGCAATTAATATCCATTATTCCAATATTAGCAACTTTTCTTTTTAATCGCACGTCGTTTTTCTTTAGTTTAATCTGGGTAATCGTGTGTTTTTTTCTTATTTTCGGAAATGACTGGGCTTCGTGCGTAATAAAAAACAAAATATAGGAAAGGCGTTCTTTTTAATCTATTTCTTTTTTCTTTTTATATATGCTTAAATGCAGATCGTCGTATAATTTGTTATAACTAAAGCTGCTAAATCTCCGTTCGAACTTTTCTTTATTAAAGCGTTTGCTGGGTTATTTTTGCCGTAAATCCAGCGGATTTCTTCGATCTTTCGGCGTTCGTACGATTTTCGGAAAGATATAATATCGATTATTAGTTTTTTTTTTGTTTATGTTTCCCAGCTTTACCAAATATTCGTATAGTGATAGTAAATCTATATATATAACGGTTTTAATATGTGCGAAAGCGAAGGTTTTTGTAATTTGGTTAATAATTAACTTTAGTACGAAACTATTATCGAATCCTACTATTATCCTATAAAATTCGCTAATTAAAACATTTTATATAACCTTTTTATACTTTATTAATAACCAATGGAAAATATTCCTTTAAAAGGTAAAATTTATTTCCGTACGAACTGTTTCTTTTGCTAAAATAACTAAAAATTTTAACTATAATATATAATTTTTATTATTAACAAAAGATTTATTTGTAAAAATATATAGCTTTATACGTTCGAAATTTAAAGGGGTATATGTAAATCTTTTTTGTGCGTTATCGAATTGCTATTAGAAAGGTGCGTTTAGGTTATCGGTATCTTTTTTAATCGGGGTTATTATTTAGGTAACTATTAATAGGTTATACGCAGCTTTTGGTTAGCAGATAATTGCCATATATATTCCTTTCGTTCGTTATAAAACGTATTACTAAAGGGTATTATATGTTATTAGGTCAATTTGCTAAAGTTAACTAAGCTATCCCTTTTGTACGATTTTAATATTTTAACTTTCGAATATAATTTTATAGCCGTTAAATTCCAATAATATATCGTATAAAAGTGTTATTTTGGGTTTCATACGTAAATTAGCTTTTTGGAATTATTTTTTTTCTAAGTTTAAAAATCCCGGAATGGTAAAAGTTAAAATATCGTTAGTTTATATACCTATAATCCCGAAATTTAAATATTTGGGTTTTATAATTAGTAGGTAAGGGTTATACGTAGATATTTCTATCCTTAAATTATTTTTATAATATTTATAGTACGTATCCCATTAAAAGGTACCAAATTCCGCAATTCTGTATAATGGTCCGTAAATATAGAAAACCGAATTTGCTAGCACTTTATCGATTATTTCTTTTAGTAATCGTGCGATAATAATTTATGCGAGCTTTTTTTTTAATTGTAGGTATACTTATATAATATTTCGCAATTCCGTACAAATTCCGATTTTAGCTATTAGTATTAATCTTAAGGCGAATAACAAACGTTAGCTTATTTTTTGGATTATTAGTAATTATATAAAAATAAAGTCTTTTTTTTAATCGTTAAATTTTCGTACGATTAATTTGCTTTTTTCGTACGGAATTCCTATTATTTTCCCTTTTATTTTAAGTATTATTTTTATTTTTTAAAATCGGAAATGGCTATATTGCTTTTCGTCGTACGGAATAATCCTAATAATGCTTTATACGATTAAATTTTCGATTTTTATTACGTTTAACTTTTTAAAAAGGGCGCCGGGGGTTATGATTTTTCCTTATGCGCGTGATTTTAATATTAGTTAGTAATTTTTATTTTCCTTCGTTATTATATACGACGCTAGTTTTTCTTTTAGTAGCCTTTTTCGGGGTTTTTTCTTTTTTTCCTTTAGTATCGTACATGGCGAATTTCGGATAGGGATAAAAAGTCGTACGCATTTAAATTTAAGGTTTATCCGGTATTATCCTAAGCGCTGCTTTTAGGGTCGGGTTATTTTTACAGGTTTTAGTTTCCTGTTTTTTTTTCAGTTTCGTACGGCTTTATTTATATAATCCGGAATACCTTTAGTTTGCTTTTTATATTTAAGGTTACGCTCGTATTATCGGTAACTAGTTTATTATATAGGCCTTTCCATTTTCCTTTTTTTTAAAAAACCAATATTAGGCTGCTAAAAGGGAAAGCTAAAATTTGGTTTATATGAAATCCGTTTTTAATGTTAAATTTTCTGTTAATATTTATTTACGTATGGATTTAACGAAGCATTTTCATTGCCTTTTTTATTGCTTTTTTCCTTTGTATAATATTTAGGGAAAGGGGCGAATTTTTATCGATTTTAGGATATATTCTAAAAATAAATAATACTAGTACGAATCTATCTGGTTTTATAATATCGTTTAACGCTTTAATTGCCATTTGCAGGATAATTTCCTTATCCGTATAATGTCTAACTTTTTTTATTAGGATATCGTACGTTTGCTGGAAAGGAACGTATATTCGTTCGATTTTATTAATTGCCTAATAGGTTTTAATTAGGAATTTATTATACGTAGTTTTTACAATCCTAGCGTTATTCCGGAATATTTCTAACGAAAAGTTAATTTTTAGGTTGTACGAAATAATATTTGGAGGTTTTTGGTATACGTAAATCTAATACCTATATAGTGCGTTTTACGTATTTTATATGGATATTAACCTAATAAAAATAGCGGTTTAAAATAACGTTACGGTATCGATTACGTATAATGCATTTTTACCGTTTAAATGTATGATATCGATTATTATTTTGTAATTAATTCGCAGTTATTTTTAATATTAAATTTAAACTTTTAAAAAACCGGGTTATACGTTTAGCAATAGTAATAAACTTTAGTAATTTAATCCAAAAATCTTTTTTAAATATTACTTGTTAAAATAAGCTCCGGCATACAGGGATTATTACCTAGGGTGCCTACCTTGTAGTAATATTTAGGTTGTGAAATTACCTTAGGCTGATATTTATATTAGCTGCTAGAAAGGAATCTCTTTATAATAATAATACCAAACTACCTACCCTATAACTAATTGTATTACCTTAGGGTGCATATTAGCCCAAATGCTATTTGCGTTATTAAACCTACCTTATATACGTAGTATTACAAATAAGTGCAATGCATTGAAAATGCATAAGGTTCACGCACTAAAGGCTACGTTATACCTTTATAGGGCCGCTATATACCTACCCTATAACCCAAATAAGTGCCACGCCTAAGTTAAATTTAAAAGCCTAACGCGGAAATGGCTTTGGTAGCCGTAAGTTTATTTTTAAAAAATCCCATATAAAATAATTTTTCGGAAAGTTACTTGGGGTACCGGAAGCCTTTAGGGCGGGATATATACGGGATATATGTTGGAAGGTATATAAGGGAAGGTAATGCACCTTTACTAAGATTACTGTAAATAGAAAAGCGATAGTATACAATATAGGCCTTAAACCACTGTAATTACAGTGGTTATAGGGCCGCAGTTACCCTACATTCCAAGACACCTTTTAACATAACTATTTTAAGTAAATTAAACCTTTCCCGTTAAATTTAACTGGTATTTTTTAATATTAGAGGCGAAACGAAACCTTCTTGTACGGTTTTGAAATATTTAAGCCGTATAATTTGCAGGGTATTAAATTTATAACCCGTCTTAAAGGCTCCGTAACTATTAATAAAAGTAAAAAAAAACTACCAAACGACTAATAAGTGCCTTTAAAATCACCAGTGTTAAAAAATTACGGGATAGAAAGGCGCCGCTTTTAATAACACCTACGATAGTAACGAAACTTGCCGGCTATAATAAGGCTACCAGCCGTAATAGGGTTATTATACGCGGTAAAGCTACTAGCTGTAATAAAGCTACTATATATAGCAGAGGTATAGCGGTTATCTCGTTTATTATAAAAAATACGGATTTTTATAAGGCTGGTACGGAAATATCACGCAATTCGGTACGTTATTTAGCTAATTTAGGTAACGCATATCAGGTTTTTAATAACGAAAATAACGAAATATCGTTAATCTTTATTAATTTTACTGTTAAAACGGATACGGAAGCTATTTAATGCGTAAACGAAGATATGGAAATTCAAAAGGAACTTTAAAAGCTATTTTAATTTATAAATAATTTTAATTTTGCAATTAACCAGGAAGGTATAAAGTTAATATATAAATGCATAGGTATATATAGGCGCATGTTAATTTTATCAGGGAAAAGTACTATAATGGTTAGCGAAATATTTAATATTATAGCCTTTATATTTTAAGTGGTAAATAAGGGATCGTACGTGTTTAATAAATAAGCCCATTTTTATATAAAAGCGGTATGGTTATCAGGTTTATAGGCAATTACGGGGGTTTTTATTAAAAATTACGGGTAAAATTGTTTTTTAAGAGGAAAATAATATAAAAAATGCTAAATTCCTTTTCTTTTAATTTTCTCCTTTTCTTTTAAGGTCCTAGGGGTTAGTTGTCTTTTTCTAATGCATTACGGCCTTTTATATATTAGGTCGTTCGTTTTTGTACCCGATTTCCCTTACCGTATACGTTTAAGCCGAAAGCCTGTATTTTAATAGCGACCTTCCTGACTATTTCAAAAGCGGCGTTCCGGGGATTAAGGCCCGTGCGCCTTTCTAAAGGCCGTCCTTGCTCGGTCTCAGCGCGCACCTAACAGCCGGCTAAAATTAAGATAAAGGCGTTTTATAATTTAAAACGAAACTGTTAAAAATAAGAATTAGTTCTTCGTATAGGGGAGGTACGGTCGTTAGGATTATAGGTAGTTACCGGGGCCCCATTAAAAACTGCAAATGGAATTGTCCTTTTTCAAAAGAAAATTATATGGAAAATATTACAAAATTCCTCCTTTTTTAATTTGCCCCCTTTTTAATAAAATGCTTAAGTCGGCCAATCCTCCCTTTAATATATACCGGCTTTTTATATATTAAATCGCACTTTTTTTTAATCCGATTCCCCTTGCCGTATACGTTCTGGTTAAAACCCCGCGTTTTAATAGCGATTTCCCTGCCTATTCCGGAAGCGGCATTCCAAGGATCGGGGCCCGTACGCCTTTTTAATAACCGTTTTTATTTGGTTACGGCGCGTACCTAACGTATTGTTTTCCTTTAATACGTCTTATTTTAAACTATTTGCGGTTATCCGCCCCAGTAATTTATTAAGCGGTCCTTAAATGCTGCCCGTTTTATCCCGCGGTTTACGAGTTAGGGCAGCTTTTTTTCTTTTATCGCTTTTTTTTTTAAAAGGTTTCCAGTTTGCTAATAGGATATTCCTAACATTTTTATTACGCTGGTTACAGTTATAAAAGCCTATTAAGAACCTATTATTTTTTAAAAACCGTCTTTAAAACGGGTATAAATACGGCGTTACCCTTCCTTTTTTCACTTTATTCCCTTCGTTCGCGAATTATATTACTAATAATAATAATAATAATAATAATAATAATAATAATAATAATAATAATAATAATAATAACATTGGAGAAAACATTATATATTAATGGCATTTAAAACTTAGCTATATATAAATGTAGTTACCCTATTCGGCTCATATAAACCATAAGGAATTTCTTTTAATTTAAATCTTTATGCGACTCTATAAAACCTCTTTAATCGGGAAAAACTCGGGTCGCTTCAACCTTTTCATATATCCGCTATATATTATACAGGTAAATGGGAGGTTTTTACGTATCCCTTATAACTAATATATAAGAAAGAATTAGTATCGTTAAACTACAGCGTAATTTCCTCCTGGATCCGGTAAACGCGCCCTGTACTTTCCGGATCTAATCGCGTTATTAGGTAACTTCCAAATCCGGTCGGCCGTCCTTTTATTAGCTTTCCTAATATTGACGCTTCTTAAAGCCCGTTAATCCTAAGCTTTTTTCCATCCTATTAACCATAATAATAGCAATAATAATAATAATATTAGCAGCTATAGCATTAATATATCCTATATTCCTTTCCGTAATCTTTCCGTAACTTTCCGTTTTATATTAACCCTTTTTAGCTACCCTTTTGCGATTTACTATACCCCTTAAACGCCCGGCCTGTTATGCTCTAGGTAAGGGCTAATTCGGGGCATCGCGGGGTAAGCGATACAAACCAATTTACCATATGAAATGGTCAGGGGAATATTAATTGCCCTCCTGATTTTACCAATACAGGCTAGGCCTAGCTACCTTCTTTATATATAAAGCGCAAATGCGCAACCCAAAGTGCGCTTAGGGCGTATTTGGCTTGCGTATAGGCGTTAGGCCTGGAGGTACGTAAAGCGTACTTAAGGTGCATTTTACGTAAGGTGGGGCTATAGCCTGGATTGTAGTTACGTGCTCAGCACGTGCCTACCCAGGGTGTAGATTAAAAGGGCTTAATACGGCCGCTATAGCTTTTAAATTTATATTAATTAAAAAGCGGCTAACTAAAGCGGCTAAAGCGTAGCGTTAAATTAAACGCTTCTAAGCTATAATTTTGCTTTTTCCCCTTTTTATCGTAATTCTTTTTTCGCGGTAACCTTGCGCTAATTCTTTAACGAATCTACCGGTCGGAAAAGTTATGTTATATGTTTACGTATAATATTATGCTTATTTAAGCCTAACGAGCGTTATATTTGAAATATAAGTAAATCTTTTTAATATATCCGAAAACTGCGATATTTGCGATTTCGCTAATATTACCTTTAAATTCCTAATTTAAAAAATACGCCCATTATCGAAATACTAAAAAGGCCGGTAAAAACGGCCTTTATTATCATGCTAATAGCGAAATTATATCGGAATTAGGCATAGCTTTTAACGAAACCATTACGAAAATTTTCGAAATCTAATTTAATAAAACGGATTATAATACCTTTTTCGCTATTTAGTGGTATTATAAATAGGTTTACGGTTTTAAAGGTTGTATTTAAATTGTAAGTTTTATTTTTCCCTTTTATATTATAATCGCCATTTTGTCGCTAATACCTTTCTAGTAGCCCGGATATTTTAAAATTCGTAAAAATAAATTATTTAAAAAGTTCCGCGCCGCTTATAAGGCATATTTGCCTAATCATTCAACAATGGTTTTTTTTTCATGAAAATAATACGGATATAATAGCTATTCGCCGTAACCTTTATAAGACAATATTTATTAATATGGGAAATAAACGCTTTTGAACGGAATATTTATATATTACCGGGAAAAATAATAAAACTAACGTTTTAATATATATAAATTTATTTACCCTGTTCGGCTTATATAAGCCATAGGGAGTTTCTGCTTATTTAATTTTCTATGCGACCCTATAAAAACCTTTATCGGGAAAAAAATTCGGGTTATTTCGACCTTTCCGCATATCCGCTGCGTATTATACAGGTAAATGGGAAGTTTTTCCGTTTTTCCCGTAGCTAATATGTAAAAGAAAAAGTTAGTATCGTTAAATTACGGCGTAATTTCGGCGGGTAATTGTCGGGTTTCGGTATTATTTTTAAATGGTTACCGCGGTTTTTGTTAATGTTTTAAGGTGCGGTTTTTCCCGGGTCCGGTAAGCGCGTTTCGTACCTTCCGTATCTGGACGCGTCGCTGTGTGCCTTCCGGATCCGGTCGGCTTTCCTTTTGTCTGCTTTCCTAATATTAATTCCTAAGGCCCGTCGGTCCTAACCTTCCTTCCTTTTTACTAACCCTAATAATGGTAATAGCAGCAACAATATTAATGGCCCCGGTTTAACGTTTTAATAGTTAACCTTACTATTATCGTTTTTTTTTATAACGCAAAAAGATGGTCGCTTTTTAGCGGTTTACTATTAAGGCCCATTTATAAGGTTACGGCGTTTTTTCCGCCCCCGCGGTTACGCTTTTAGCTAGTAAGCGTTCCGTTAGTAAAAGGCCGTTAAAAGGACCTGCCCCTAACCTTAATTTAAATGTCATTAATAATAGTAAAGCGGAAAAGGAAAAGGATGAAAAGGAGGAGGAAAAGGAGGAAAAGGGTAATATGAACGTTATAATTATACCTAATAATAATGGTATAATGTAATTTTAGTTTAAGCTTTTGGGCTTTGCGAGGTTAGCGCTATGTCGTAGGTATTTTCAGGTATTTTTAATATAAAATTAGCTAGGCGTTTAAAGTTAGTTCTTTTATTTAGGCTTTTTTAATATTTAATAAACTTTACTTATTTCTTATCCTTTTTACTCTTACCATATTAATAATAGTAAGTTAAACCCTTTATTAAAAGGTCGCTATTAGTTATATTTAAGTTAGGTCAGCTTTTAAGCTTTTTTTCGCGGGGTCCCATAGGTTCCATTTTTTAAAGCTAAAACGGAAAGCCGTTTATCCCTTTTTAGGTTTACCGCTTCATTATGGTAACCTTTCTTTTTTTCCTTCGCGCTTTTTTCCTAAATTTTTATAATATTTGCAGCGCAAGCATATTTGGGAATTTTTTCCGTTTTTATAAATCAACGCATAACGGTCGCTATATCCCTTTAGCAATTGAATACTATTATTAATATATTTGGGATTTATCGAAATAAGCCCTTGCGTTTTTCAGCTAAATTTAGGTAATTTCCTAATACGTAAATTATAATTTCCGGGGTTTAATCGTAGGTATACGTTTCATTTACGCCGGGAATTTTCAGCCTTTTAAAAATTATAATAAAATAATAGCTTCCTTTCGTTCGGTTCGTTTTAGGTAATTTCCGCTTATTATCTGATTTTTAGTATTTAAATTTACTATTAGCTATTGTTAAATGGTGTCTTGGAGTGCAGGGTAACTTGGGCCCTAAAGCCACTGTAATTACAGTGCTTCAGGGCTTATATTGTGTACTGTCGCTTTTCTATTTACAGTGATCCTAGTGAAGGTGCATTGCCTTCCCTCATATACCCTCCGATACGCCTCCCGTGCATATCCCGCCTAAAGGGCTTCCGGTGCCGCAAGTGAATTTCCGAAAAATTATTTTATATGGGGATTTTTAAAAATCGACTTACGGCTACCAAAGCCATCTCCGCGTTAGGCCTCCAAATCTGACTTGGGCGTGGCACCCACTTGGGTTACAGGATAGGTGCATGGCGGCCCCACAAAGGTGCAGGGTAGCCTTTGGTGCGTGCACTTTATGCATTTAATGCATTGCACCTATTTGTAATACCACGTATACAGGGTAGGTTTAACAATGCAAATAGCACTTAGGCTAATATGCACCCTAAGGTAATACAACTAGCTATAGGGTAGGTAGTATGGTATTATTGTTATAAAGAGATTCCTTTCTAACAGCTAAAATATTAGCCTAGGGTAATCTTATAACCTAAGTATTATTACAGGGTAGGTACCCTAAATAATAATCCCTGTATGCCGGAGCTTATTTTAACAGCTATGCTAGTTTTCCAAAAATTACTATATCGGTTGGTTTTTCGTTAAGTCAGCTTATTGCTTTTTCCTTTTATTTTTTTTGAAATTGTTACGATCCCCTTTTACCGTAATTTTGCTTTTACCATTTTATATACCGAGTTTATTTTATTTTGCATTTTATTATTTCGTAACGACCTTTTAAACTTAGCTATACGACCGTTTAATTAACTTTCGAACGAAGGGATAAACGTTTTTATTTTGAATAGCTTATAAAGGGTACCTTTATAAACCCTTATAACCTTATTTAAACATTCGCTTTAAATTATCGCTAAAGTTTTTACCACCCTTTTAGGTCCTTTTAAAATTGCGTTAAATTCGTAGTACGCTAAAACGCAAAATCCTATTACCGCTTTAATTACCGCTAAATATAAAAGCTTCGTTTTAATAAACGTAAGTCCTTAAATGGTTATAGTTAAACGTATAAAGGATAACTGGTAATATACCATTTTCTTAGATTTTCGTTACGTAATATATCTAAATTATTATTACAGGACCGACACGAAGCCTAACGCACGCGTATTGGAAAACGAATGGTATTTGCAAAGATCAAGAACTATTTCCAGGAAACCGATCCGGCCGAGGACTGTACGTTATAAATAACAATCTATGGTTATAGCTATAAGCTTAAATGCGGTGGCCTTAGGCCACCACCCTATTACAGTATAGATTACCTAGAAACCTTTTCGATAACCTGTCGTATAGAAACGTAGCATATCATACTATTTATTGCAGTAAAACTAGGTAGTTTTATTATACAATTTAATTTCAAAACGGCCTTTTTACATGCAAATATCGATACCGATATTTATATTTATCTACCTACAGGTTTTCATATAAATCTAAAGCATAAAAACAAAGTAGGTAAATTAAATAAAGCCCTTTACAGGCTGAAACAGCCACTACGATTGTGGTATAAAGATTTAATAATCGTATTAAATAAGTACGGCTTTATGGTTTTACCATACAATGAAGGCATTTTTATTAATACGGATAAATTACATCTGTATTACCAAACAATAATAATTTGCCACGTTAATGAAAATTTAATAATTAACCGTAATATTACGGTAATTAATAACCTTTATACCGATATTTTAAAGGATATAAATATCGAAAATTTAGGTCCTATTTCTACCTTTTTAGGTCATGAAATAAGGATTACAAATAACAATATTTTTATATCCCAGTTAAAATATACGGAAAAAATACTGCAAAAATACGATATTATTAATAATAACGATTTTAAACCCTCTAAACTACCTGGATTACCTGTTTTAAAATTATTTAAAATCGAAAATACAGCTAATAAAGCAAATATAATAAAATACTAATAAGTTACGGGATCGTTATTATATTTATTATTAAAAGCACAACCCGATATTTGTTATAGCGTTAATTTAGTAGCTAGATTTATAGCA
Source organism: Nakataea oryzae (assembly GCA_003049435.1). NCBI lineage: Eukaryota > Fungi > Ascomycota > Sordariomycetes > Magnaporthales > Magnaporthaceae > Nakataea > Nakataea oryzae. The sequence continues at coordinate 3,768 of PYSQ01000060.1, read as the reverse complement.
AATCCAAATAATAACCATTTTAACGCTATAAATAATATATGGCGATATTTAAAATCGGATAATAATTACGGTATAAAATATACCGTAAATAAAAACAATAATACCATTTCAATTGAAGGGTATTGCGATTCTGATTGTAAATAGCTTACTGGATCGAAAATTAACATCTGGATATATTTTTAGCCTTACAGAAAAAAACAATACCGATATTAGTAATAATAATATAATAAGCTAGGCTAGCAACTTGCAAAAAACCGTTGCGTTAAGGATTTACAAAGCCGAATATATGGCTTTAACAAATGCAATAAAAAAGCCATATATTTAAATAACATACCAATGCATTTAAATAATACAGTAAATTTAGGGTTTACCATACAAACCCCAATTATCCTTATTTATAATGATTCTACTATAAAATTAGCAGAAAACCTGGAATTTCATAACAAAAGCAAGCATATTAATATTTTATATCATTTTAACTAGGAAGCTATAAATAACGATAAGGTAAAGCTGGTATATATACCAATAAAAGAGAATTTAGTCGATTTTCTAATAGAAATGGTATTAAATCCTTAACACCGATATTTTATGGAAGTTGCTAAAATATTGGAAATACCCCCCGGTAATGATAATAACGATATATGATAATAATATATATATCGTAGCTAATAAGAAAGGGTTTTTATGAAAGTCTTGCCTTATTAATGAAATAAAATAATAATAATAACAATTATAAAGGTTTTTAAATTTTTTCCTGTATATAAAACGGGGTATAATTTATAACTAATTTATATAATAGCATATTATATAAATTACGGGGGGCTGTAAAATTATATTTATAGAATAATATAAAATAACAGTACAATTACGGGAATAACCGGGATAAAAATAATCCAATAAAATAAAAACAATCAAAAGGTTTTTTTTCAATTGATTCGAGCAAATTGAATCGTTTCTATTACTTTCTATCGGATTTTAATCCAAACAATGGATTAAAAATACCCGGATATGCTAAAATCTTCCATATTATTAATTAAGCTTATAAATTACGATTATAAATCATTGATTTATAAGCAGAATCTTGTAGATTCGGATTAATAATATGGAAAAACAGTTATTACGGTAAGTAGATAGAAGATTTTAGTATATAGCCTAACGAATATAAATATACTGCTATGATACCAGCTTAAAGGAAGCTGGAAATTACTTGTAAAATGACGACTTTTATGAATAATAACGATAACCCCACATTTATTACAATGATTTACTATTATTATTATTTTCTACCCTTTACTAAGGTATTTTCTTTATATCCCCTTATATTTACTTAGTTTTATTTTCACAGTGTAAAAAGCCTTCGCAAGGTTAAAGTGCATTAAAACTGGAATTCGCGTTAATAGCAGCTTTAATTTGCAAAACACTTTCTTTACCTTTGTTTTTCTTAGAAAGGAATACAGTATTTTTCCGAAATAGGTTCGTTAGTAGGACGGTAACTTTACCGTAATTTCTTTACAAATTTTCGGTAATATTTAATAAAGTTTAGGAATACCTGGATTTTATTAATATTCCCTGGTATTTTCTAATTACGTACCGTTATAACCCTATTTGCGAATATTTTAACCCTTTTCGCAACTATATGGAATTTTAAAAAGTTAATACCGTTTTATTTAAATTCGCATTTAGCCGGTATAACGTAAAGCTTATATTTTTTTAAATTTTTATAATACCATTTTTATATACTCCTTATATTCCTTTTATATTTCAAAAAAACCAAAATATTATTGATATATATAATGCAAGTTATATTAACCAGTTAACCTAAAGCTATATCAATATAGTTTCGGGATATTACAGGGGTATAACTAGCCTAAACGGCATTACCAGGTATTCGTAATATCCGTACCCATACCGGAATACCGTTTTTTATTTATCGTTTTTATTAAATCCCTTATAATTAATATAAAAGCGGAATTTGCCATTTTTCTTTTATATAAATAAAATCCCGGCTCTCGTAAGGTTTATAAAATAGCGAGTTTATCCTTTCCATAAGGCTTTTTTAATATAATTTTTAACAGTTTTTAACTTTATATTTAATAGCGGGTAAATATAGCTATAAAGCGGTATCGCGCCTTTTTTAAGGTCGATTGCGTAATTGTAATTAGTATACCGTAATAAGGGATCTTTTTTAATTAGTTTTGCGTAATATACCATTATTTTTTTAAATTAAAGCGGTACCTTTTTTAAGCTTTCCGCAGGTATTTCCAGTATCTCATATAGCGTTATAGTTAGGATAGTAAAAGATTTACCGGTTTTAACCGTACATTAAACCGTTTTTACCCGAATTAGTTTAGGCCGTTTGCAAAACAGTGGGTACTTTTACGTTAGGTCCCTGTAATTTATTTAGATTTTTTTACCGTAACTACGGGAAGACTAATATAACAGGACATTAATATTCCTTTATTACGATATAATTAATAATTAATTCCCTTATAATTCCTTGATAATCGGTAACCTAAATTCAAATTATATTTTTTCTAAATAGCTTTATATTTTATTTTAGTAAGCATTAACCGATTTACTGTTCAGTAGGTTTTAATATTTCGTTGTTTATTAAAACGCTGCGTTAAAATAAGTTACAATTATTATTTCCGTTAATAAACGCCCTTAGATTTTTTTTTTTAGCTTTCCTTAATGCAGGTTTTTATTTTAAAGCGGAATTTATCGCTAATTACGACCGTATTACCCTATTTAAATGCTATTAATATCGCATTAGCAGATAAATATCTGCCTTTTTATAGGTAAAAAGGCTTAATATATCCTAATTATCTATAGCCGTAATACCGGATTTCCGCTTTTTTTACAGCTATTACTATATCGCCCTAAAGCGTTGCGGTGCTCCCGGTATCCTTAGCAATCTTTTTGCATATTATCAAAAGGTATCCTGGTTTCCCGTAACGGTAGCAGGTTACCGTTTTCCTTACCGGTAAAGTCCTAGGTTCCCTTTATATTTTCGTATTTCGCTATAGGGATAATTCGGCCTTTATTACCTACGCTAACAAATCGCCTTAGGTTTTTAAAAAAAAAACCCCGCGGGTTACCTTTTGTTATAATTCCATATATAAACGGAAAAAAATCAGGGTAATTTTAACTCATTCCTAAAACTATACGGGGAATTTAATTTTTATTTTGTTTTAACGCTTATAAAAGGCTTCGAAAGATTCGTTTTTTAAATAATACCGGTAAGCTTTCCGAATCTACCTAAAGCGTATAATATCCTTATATTTAAAATTTTCATTTTTACCTAAGACTATTACGTAAAGTTTATCCAGGTAGGTAGCTATAAGCTTCTGGGGTGGTTAATAAATCGATATACCGTTTATTACGCCCTTTTTATTAAATCGAAACCTTTAAAAGCAATTTGGATTTTTATTCCGTCGTTCTAATACGCCCCCTATTTAACTTTAAAAGTAAATTCGTAATCGTTAATGTTAGAATAATGGATATTAACCGCACGTAGCTAAGGAAAAAGCGGGGCCCTATAACGGTCCCTACGCCGTAAAGCCTTAACTACCGGCAATACCGTTTGCAAAAGACGGGAATCCCTGGTATTTCGAATATATCCGAAATACGTACGCATCCCAGTATAGAAATTATACGTTTTAATGTCGTACGATTTCTGGATATACCGTTAATATAAGGATTAGGATTACCTTCGTATAAGGGTAGTCCGGAACTGCTATATATATATATATATATATATATATATAT